>JAAAKQ030328379.1:0-10483 GCA_010016005.3 Zanna intricata
ACTGCAAACACGACCTCACTGTAGCGGCTATAGAAGCAGACTGACAAGCCGGAATGTGTTCAAACTTGTCACTGCCTATCTCTACACATGAGGGTATGAGACATACTAGTTGAAATAGTTGCAGCGTAAGTAATTGCTGCTATGAAAATTCATTCACTGTATTTTTTGACCACACCTCGTATTAACATATAACAAATTTCAAGTAACACTAATAATGTATGTAAATAGATTGTACATACAGTAGTTCTATGCATTACATAATGCATTAACAAACACTTATTAAAACTACAAAGATAATGAGGAAAAAAATATACAAAATTTAAAAAAAAATTAATTGTGCATTTTACTCTTTCACATATTTTCTTTAAAACAGGATGTGATAAACTGTTGTATTTTAATGACTGAAAACATTTTCTTTTAATTGAACTTTGTCATCTGCCTAGTAATATAATATAATTTTATACAATGAACTATAAACAGCGTTATCATATTCAAACACAAATTCAAATAGAAATTAATGAAGGAGGTAAAACCTATCAAAGAATGAAGAAAAAAAAAAAAAATCAAGATTTTTAGCTTCTTTATAAGTTTATAAAAATTTATTTCATCCAAGAGGCATCATGGCTAAGTCAAAATGCAGTTAAACCACTCGTGGATTATAAGGAGTTCACTGTATTTCTAATGCTTTTTGCCATTATACTACCAATGGTAAAATTTTACTTCTACAAGAATTTAATGTAAAAAAGATACAAGTTCCATCTCATATCCATACAAGTATATTGGTCTCAATTCAAAACTTAAACTTTAGGTTATCAGATGGCAGTGCTCTTGGTCCTTTTATCTACTTAATTATAAATGATCTCATTTACTTTAGCATCATTATAATATTTGGCTCATAAATGACACAAATTTGCCCGTGAATTTCAGCTGCAGAATTGTTTTTGCTATCAAAGAATAATGAATATAAACAACTGATTGAATTATTGTTAACAGCTGATTGTTCATTGAAATAAATTAGTTACACAAGCACCACCTGTCTGCTTAGCATATATAGGTGGCAAATACAAAACAGTTATTTTAAAAAGTCACCTCTCGCTGTAAGACTGCACAAATAGGAAGCGCATTTATAAAGACAATTTCTAAAGGTTTATATATTGTTGTTAGTTTCACATTTTTAAGATTTTTATAAGGCATGTAAAACAACTAATGAAAATTTCTTGTTATTAAGCGCTTACACTCGCTCATTATAAGCATATTTTTAGGTTAAATTTAAAAGCCTACATATTATGAAATAAATCACACCAAAATTGTTTTCATATATATTTTCCTTTTTTCAAAGCTAAAGACAGTGTTGTTTGTACCCGTGATATCTCTGCTACCCATAATAAATATTTTCATTGAAAATTATTGTCTGTCAAGCAACCTTGCCAATGATGATTACTAAAGTTTAACTGCTACAGTTTATATTGAAAAATTTATGTAGAATAACAAACACACAAAAAAAAGATTGTGATTACTAATGTATGCAGCATCTATTTTAAGCCTATACATTAAGCCACACCTCATTACGGCTGTAGCAGCTTTTTACTGAACATTAAATAACCTGTGCTACTGCAGATTTGTTACTCTCCCCTATCAATATTTATCTTTCCAGAAATGAAAAATTCAACACAGTCATCGGTAAGTGTTGAAAAATAACTTTTTTAGCTTACATCAAGAAAGAAATTCAAGATAATCCATTCAATTGGTAATATGATGCATACATTTTTTTTGGGGGAATTTTCAAACAGTTCTACCAGCTCATTCTCAGAAATAAAGTGATAATACAAATAATACACATGTTGTGAAGTTCTATTATTGTTTTTGTTATAAGAAAAGAAAACCATAAAAAGAGAAATGGTTTTGGAGCGGGTTTTATGGTGAATAACCTGAACCGGAGAAGTCTAGAAACAGGTAATGGATGAAGGAAGTAAATATTTTAAAGTTTTTCACAAAGCCTAGAATTATATGGTATTAAAACTTTGGAATTTACAAAAATCAATTAATTATACATCCAATATATTTAATTTTTACATTATTTTAAGAAACATTAATTTTATAATTATTTAATTTAATGCATTCCTTTGCTTACAGAAGTTTATGAAGGCATTTCAACCAATTCCTACAGAAATGTCATTAGCAATATCATAATCATATTCTGTAGCTTGCAAAGTAACTGAAAAAGAGTTTACCAAGTAAGGTAATTTATTATGTGATCAAGATTTACTTCAGAGGGCATTAATTGAACTGACTGCAACCATTAATATTTCCGATATTGTATAATGGAGCTGCTTCTGGGCTAAATCACAACTGTTCATACAGAAAACCATGCTTTTTCAAAACAGAAATTTCTCAGAATTTATTTTCAAAATTAGTGATCATTCTCTTTTTTCTTTTTTTTACAAAAATGATTATTTAGGAACAAGTACATCTACATCAAACTCAATGGGCAATGCCATCTTTAACTCTATGCAAAAAGAAATCAAAACACATTCTGTCACTCAAACTTTAATTATTTTCACTAACCAATAGTACATAGCAAAGAAGCCACCAGGACACCAGCCATTAGGTTCATGACTCTCCCGAAAGACCAAAATTGAAAATTGCCTAAACATGCCCCTTATTACCACAATTAATAAATATTTTCTATATAAAATATTTAATTTGTAACTTTTAGAGAATTTTCATAATGGCAATGTATGTATCCACTTGGTCTATAGCATTTAAAAAAAAATTACAAATTTATTTCTGTAAACCAACTGGCACATATAGATGACTCTAATAAACAGTTATATTCCACAAATTGAGGGAGATAATCGAATAAAACTTCACATTATACATTTTAGTTGTATTAAAGATTCTAGTAAAAAAAAAGTGATTGAGAAAAATGTACAAAACTGTAAGATTGAAAAAAGTTGAACATCCACTTTTACTTCTTGTTTTAGAAACGGCAATGAAATTATCTTATTATTATCTTTATTTTTTGTTCCATTCTTCAAAACAGTACAGCATACACAGTTCAAAGTTTTTCTTGCAGTTATTTTTGCAAACACTGCATATATAAAATGTGGTTTGCTGTTTCTTTTCTTTTTGTCTGCAACTGAAGCAAATCAAGCTTAATACAGAGTGGTGTCCATTAGGTGGAAGAATACTTTTATAAACTAATGCAGTGATTTTTGGAGCATTGAGAAGTAACCTATCTGGTCACTCCTGTCAATACCACTCACAGACTTGTTGTACACAACAACCATACTAGGCTTGGAAACAATAATACCCTTCTCGTTTGCTATATCTTCCAAATCAGGGCCATTAGTCCATTAGTTGTCGAGATGCACAAAACATTCCTTTTGTCTCTATATTTCATGACAGTTATATCACCTTTTTGTCTACTAATATGCTCGTCTTTCTTTCAATTTTATTGCAACTTCCACAGGATTACCTTCCCAACAAAGGAGTTTTGTTGGAGTGTCCCACACATATTAGTCTATTCATCAAACTGTCAGCTAGGGCAACACTATTATAGAAATTATCTAGAAAGAGACTATGTTCTTTTAGCAGGTATTTTTCCATATGCCGCATGACAACCTCATATGTGTGGCCTCTTTCTGCATTTACTATTGCCTTTTCCTGTATGTACCTTTTCCTGTTTAAACCA
Organism: Zanna intricata; assembly: GCA_010016005.3. NCBI lineage: Eukaryota > Metazoa > Arthropoda > Insecta > Hemiptera > Fulgoridae > Zanna > Zanna intricata. Next base: position 3,695 of record JAAAKQ030328379.1, read on the forward strand.
TATATTCAGAATAAACCCATTGGTCATACATAGTTAATATAATTTGATTCCACATTTATTTCTTTTGTTCTTTATGTATTGACTGAAGGAGAGTCTCCCCCGCCAAAGGACCATGACTTCATCAAGAGATAGATTTTTACCACTACTAAAAGCACTGGTGAAATTATTCAAAAGATGACTCAGCACATTATCTATTTTGGGAAGTTTATGTGCTGTTGAATCAGTGTCAGCATCATAAAAACAAAGACGATGCAAAACTGCTTGAAAACGGTTCCTGGCCATTGTTTTACTAAAAATGGGATGCTCATACAGTGGTGAAGTTGACCAGAAATGCTGACTAGAAGGAAAACTCAAATTACCCATCAGCATGCAAAGACCTGAAAATTTCTTCAGCTCTTCTGTATTTACAGGTGCTCACTTGTTTAGGTTACAATGACGTGGAAGAGGGTTCCCTCTAACAACTTCAGCATGTTAATTGTTCCAAAAATAAATTTTATTTATGAGGTCATCATTAAAAATGTAATTGAAAATTTCAATTCAATTGGCAGATTCAATTGAATTGACAGAAGTGAATTGGTGTATTTGTTCTTGACCAATAAAATTATGAACCTTGGGATGATTACTAGTATTTTTCCATTCCATTGATTTTGTTCATTTTGAAACTTCTGATACATAGTGTTTACAATGAACATAAAATTAGTGTCATTGTAAATATCATCACTATTGTCATTTCCATCATTACTGTCACAAACAAATTCAACATTGAGGTTATTGACTAACAGACTATTTGGGTTTAATCCCATAGAAAAATCAATTACTTGTTCAAAATTACTATTAGTGCTTTCACTAACCTCACTTTCAGTATCTTCATGAGTCAGATGAAGGACGAAATACACTACCTCCATCAGGACTAAATAGAGAATGTATGTCAGAACCACCTCCTAATGTACTAAATTGAGTACGGAGGTACTAAGAAGTACCTCCGTACTCAATTTCACTGTCACCTAAAAACACTCATGATCGTGTAGGCCTATGATCCATAATGATATTCTATAGTTTTTTTGCACTGTAAATATACCAATAGCCTAAATGAACCATGTGGTAAACAATTTAGTTTAGGATCACTGTAAAAGAACAACACACACTGCACCAGCTGGAATGAAAATGTAGAAAACAGTGGTATCAACTTACAACATTTTTTTTACACGATATGTCTGCATAACCAGAAACAAAGTGGCACACAGTTGTGCCACACATCTAAATAGACCACATACGAAGTTTCAGGTCTTTATCATAAACCAGTTAGAAATAAATTACAATTATGTTCAATGAAGACAGTGGCACACATGTGTGCTGCTGGTATATATTGATGGAACCAGCCAGCACATATATGTGCCACTGGTATGTGGTAAAAAAACAGGCACAACTATGTGTCAGCTGGTCTATTTTGAATAAAAATATTTCATAGTATGGAAGTGAATGTGTTAATTTTTTTTGCAAACCATTCATATACTAGATCTCAACAAAAAAGACGTGATGAACAAAATATATCAACTTATTTTTAAATAGTATTCGTAACAGTATTTAGTAATGTACCGAATTCATCCTGTAGAATTCATTGTATGATAAAAACAATGTATCTCATTAAATTGGGATCCCTATTAAAAAAATGGAATCAACCAAATAACCCACATTATACTCAATTTATTTTCAACTGAAAACATACAGGATTTTAATCATACTTGACTGGTTCGTCAAAAGAGATTTCAGAGTAAGATACTCTTATTTGGAAATAATTGGCCTGCTTGGACATGTAAAGTGTTTGTATTATAGTATGTCTTTAGAATTCCTGTATGTATTTTATATTTTCATTTAGCAATGTAACTTATAAATGAGAAAAAATTAGATTTAAACATCTACTGTGAGCTACACTGATTTTTTCACATCTGCTAATTTCAGACTGCATGAAAAACATCTCTAAACTAGTACATCAGTTTCACTGAAATTTAGATATACATATCGAGTTTGATATAAATTGGTTGAGTTGTTCTTGAGTGATCAGTATCAGCTGATCTTGAAATCTGAATATTTTTATAGTAGTTACTGCGGGACTATAATGTGTTCCAATACAAAAACAAGAATGCTAATCAAAAAACTATTTTGTGTATAAGAATACATCTTAATTCAAAATTATTACACAAAATCATTCATACAAACATTCTTATTTAATAAAATAAATCTGAAGGTACGGAAAGTGTTGAAACCCCCTATTAAAGATTATAGAGATAGCATTGCTGCCTCTGTCAAGTTATTGCCAGAGAGGGCTCTAGTGACATCCCTTGGTCAGTTAATCAGCCTGTGGACAAGTGATTATAAATGACCTCAATTCAGGGAGTTTATTTCAGTTGGAAAAAATTAAAAACTTTTTTATAAATAAAGCAATCTTAAAGATACTTTACCTCAGAAAACCACTTGAATGATTCAAATGCTTCTTCTCTAGTCCTATATACATTAGGAGATAATGAATGTACTAATACCTCATCAGCCCACTTTCTCCATTTTTGTTCATTCCTTAAATAAAAAAGAGCAAGTAATATTAATAATATAACTTCATAAAATTACTATCATTAATAACAATTGTAACACTGCTTTTAGTATTTTCAATTTCATAAACACAACTTTACACAAAAATAAAACTATACAATAACTTTAAAAATAAATTAATTAAAAAAATGAAAATCAAGTTATACAATCAAAAGCTTCCTTTCTCGGACTACAATCTAATAAATAGCATAATGTTTTGGAAATTACAGTCTTTAAGACAGATGGGGAAAAAACTGACAAATTTTTTAACTACCACAGATCAGTGAGGAGAACACATGAATAAACACTAAATCCTATATATATATATATATATATATTAAGCTTGCTCACTGACTGACATTAATTCTAACTATTAAGGAGGCCTCAGAGCGAAAAAAGTCAAGAGGTCTTTTAAACTGACGGGAAAAATCCGAAATCCTGAAATTTTCTCCTAGGACATGAGTTACAGTATATAAAAATTTATGAAATATTCACTTAGATGATAAATTAACTCCTCACCAATCTTGACTGTAACATGTCACTGGTACCAGACTATTGAATGATTCATTTAAAAGCAACACACCAACATTAAACTTATAGGCTCCATGTAGAAGGAGCAATAAATGCAGCATATCGAAATCTCAAACGTGTTTTTTTATTTTCAAAAAACTTATCTCTTTACTTAACAACAGGTGTTCGAAGTGAGATCCTTAAATATTTTTAAATATTAATAAATTAATGCAACTATTAGACCCATCTCTTTTTCTGTTTAGCCTCAAACCACCGTAAGTTATTACTTTAGAGGAAGAATGAGGATGATACAAGTATATATGAATCTAAATGAAGTGTAATCTTGTCAGCCTTAGGTCAACCATTCCAGAGATGTGTGGTTAATTGAGCCAAAGACCACCTAAGAGCCCCGGTATCATCTAGTATTCAAATTCATATAAAAATAACTGCCTTTACTAGAATATGAACCTTAGAACTCTTGACTCTGAAATCAGATGATTTGCGATGAGTTCACTACTAGATCAACCTGGTGGGTTAAACCCATCTACCAGTATGGTGAATGCAAGTTGTTGGCTCCTCTTAGGATAAGTCAAATCTTGTTTTATACCATTTAGTTACCAACCTCTAAATGTTGTAACTTCTTTGTCAAATATGTAACATTAAATAACTTTTCAGGAACTCCTTTTCCTTGATGATCCCTGTGTGTATGAAAGACCCAATTTTAGCATTCTGTTATAGAAAACATGGTATTTCAGAAAATAAAAATGTTAAAAAAATACTGTGTTAAACACAATTTCTATACAGCTGTAACTATGACCTACTATAATACTAAGTAGCTTCATATTAATAGATGAACAGAAGTGTGGCAAGCTGCTTTTAAATCAATTTTCCTTGCAACGTTATCACAAAATAGATAAATTCGTAATGCATTCCTAACCAAATTATTTTACCAGTTTTAGCAAGCTGTATATCATTGAAAATAAATATGTTAGCAGACATAAGGCTGCTTGCAATTATTATTCTTTATCTTGGTCAAGATTATCAATACAAGTCACAGATCAACTCTAAATAATCATATACTTATAAAAGAAACAAATTTAGTCACTTTTATTCCTTTTTTGCTAAAATCATTGACCAAGCACGTTCTGTAAGAATGTAAATGTTTTCTTATACTAATCTTAATTGGTGGAAAATATCAAAGCTATTATGAGCATAACAAAGGTTGCAAATATAATGTTTGTTTCTAGGCTTGAAGCAATTGATTTTTTTTCTTTTTGTTAAAAATCCAAGTTTACCATCATCAATCATCATTAGATTTTCCATGACACTATGCATTTTAAATTCCTTTTTAGAATACTTGTATGATAATTTTGTTACTAAATAATCCCTTTCAAATAAATAAAATCACCACTTTGTAACTACTTATCTTCTCTGGTGTACTTTCATTGTTTATTTACTTTCTTTCAGTATTCATTCTAGCATGTTTCAGATATAGTTTTAGGTTCTTTTTTTTTTTTTGTAACTTATTATTTTTGTTAAGTGATTTTTATATGAATACTGTATTTGAAAGTAAATAATCTTTTATGTGGAAAAACATAACTAAAAATTTAGTGATTTTACACCTCTAGGTGTTTACCTCTGATCTATTTTACTTCTATTTTTATTGTGCAATTTACTATTTTCTTCTTAAAAAAAAAAAAGGAACAATCTGTATTAATCAAATCAGTATAAGTGACTTACATATTTTTAATTTTATGAGATATGCATTTTGTTTTTGCGAAAATTCTAAACAAACAAAACCAAAATATTTAAGAAACATTATTAAATATAATATGAATTAAATTTAGAATTTTATCTTTAATTTTATGTAATACATACCATATGCAACATTAAAACTGAATTTTTTAAAAAGTCCTTTCACGACCCTAAAAATATATTTTCCAATTCTTGGCAATAAACACTTTCATTAATGTAATTAGGAAACAGAAATAATAGAAAGTTCATGTAACTTTTCTAAACTGATAGATAATAAGAAGAAATTACATAGTATAATTAAAATGTATCCAACCTTGACTATTAAAAATAAAAATACTGAACCTATTTATTTAGTTCAATGAATTGTTCCCTTCTGATACAACATACTTATCCCCACAATGTTTCCATTGTTGAAACATTTTTTAAAGTAATTTTTAGTGAGCATCAAAATTCCTCTTGTATTTCTTTTGATCTCCATTCAGTCTTAAAATCTCTTTAAAGTACTTAAGCTTAAGAAAGAGCCAAAAATCATAGGGAGCCATTTCTTTTGTAGGGAGACAAAAATAAATTCTCATGTAGAGAGGAATTTGGGGAAGTGAGTAAAGGACCCCGCTTGAAGTTGTCCAATCCTGTGTTTTGCCAAGAATCTCTGGATAAATTGTGATGCATAGGGTGGAGCATTGTTGTGATAAATTTCCCAATTGTTATTTTCCCACAGCTGTGATCTCTTGCATCAAACAGCATCTCTTAGTTGAGGAAGAATAGTTATGTAGTACTCTTTATTTACAAGTTTATCCTTGAGGATCTTACTTATGATGAACCATACATCGATGATCAAAAAGACTCTCAGCATGACCTAACCTATATGCTACCATATAGGTTATTTATTGTTATATGGTTTAGGTTTTACGATATATAGATCTGTTTAAATCAGGAAGACTACCAAAACTTTACGGAGTCACCTAAAAGGAATGGCATGTAAAATATACATATTAATATTGGAAAGGTCAATGTGAAAAAGATTTTTAATATTTAAGCCAACTGAAACAATTTTACCTACATTTCAAATAAAAGTTAAAACTGAAGAACTTCTTTAATAAACTCTTGATAAAGAATGTCAAATTATAGGTCATTTGAGCGAAATGTTTCTAAACATGTTTGAGTGAAACAAAATTAATGGAGGGCATACTTAAAGAGCCACAAGTAATGTTTTTCAAGAACTAATGTTTGTGATAATAGCTAATGAATCTCAAGTGAATTAGATAATTTTTTTAAACTATTATTTACAGCTTTTTTGGGGGTAGTAGAAGAGATGCTGAATATATTTCCATATTAACTGATCTGTTGAATTACTACAATAACACAGACTGAAGAATCTAAGTAGAGGTTCCATTTTTTAAATTCTCACCTTGAGGTTTCCTCGAATACTTAGTGCCATTTCCAATGAACAGGATGAACAATTTAACAAACACTATTTTAACAACCAACACCATCATTAAGGTCTTTAGAACCATTCTGTGATGGGAAATTATTTATATTTCTATTCAGGGAAAGAGAAAAGAGATAATACAGAAGAAAAGCTATGTCGATCCATTTTGTCAACACGAACAGACATTAAACATGGTAAATATTAATTTTAATCATTTTTATACAATATTTAAGTGATTTCGCTTTATTGGATTTTATTTTGTTTTGGTTAAATGGATTTTATGTCACTTACAAGAAAACGAACTCTATGTTTGGAACTTAAAATTTCAAAAAAAAAACTCTTACTATTTGAATCAGATTTTTAAAAAAAATCAGATTTTTAAAAAAAATCAAATTTTTCTCTGAATTCAGCATTCCACAATTAAGGAAGTATACGTATTTGCAGAACAATGAATATATCACTGAATTTATAAAATAATATTTTTCAACTTACTTTATTTCACTGAAGTTTTT
>JAAAKQ030328379.1:12908-26453 GCA_010016005.3 Zanna intricata
TTTAAATTTGATATAACTAAATGAGTGTTCTCCAATTTATTAGAAAGTCAATCTGTACTGTTTCCAACACAGATTGATAGTCAATCTGTATTAGTCAATCTGAATAGATTGCAGATGAATTAATCTAAATAAATTGCAAATTTCTTCTAGAAATTTCATTTAAAATTGATTATAAAACAATATTAATGTATTTACATAAGGTAATGGAAAAACAAAACCTACTTTCAGAGGATTGAGAAACAGTACTTACTATCTCTAAAGACTGACTAGAAAATTATTTTTAAAATATCTCTACTTTTCAATGATTACTTCATTTTGTTAGGTGCTGTTGATGGTACAACTAATTGATAGTTTTATGAACATAGGAACTTAAGCAGTTTTTAAAATATGTTTTCCTGTATGGTTAACAATTATGATTCTAAATCCCCAAGTCACAATAGGAAAATGTTTAGAATATGTTTTAAGCTCCTTTAGAATTAAATTTATCCTCTATCACACCAAAAAATGAACACTGCTTATGAAGATAATTTTTGGAAAACTTACAATAGGAAATTTATATTGATTAGCAATGTCTGAATGATCTGTCACTCCCAAACTCAAGCAGAATGTTAATACATGAATCGTACATACAGTTTAATTAAATCAATTAAGAAAATAATAAAGAAAATACTAATACTAACAATAAACAAGACAAACTGGAATAATATCATATAGATAACACAAAACTCTAGTGAACCAATGAACTGATGCCAATGACATCATAATTGCAAAAGTTACTCTGTATTATCTTGTGATTCCAAGCATTCTAAACATAATGGAATAAAAATATTGTATAGGAAAGAAGAATTCATTTAACCAGTGATATAATAAAATAATACATTCATATAAAATATTGTACTAAAACTTTAATTACTGTTTTATTATTTTATTTATATATATATTTATACATATATATATATATATTTATTTTTTTTAAGAATTTTTGCAATTTGACGCAGGAATCAAATACAAAGGATCATTAAAAATCAATTTTTTTAAATGTTAAGATCACAATACTTATTTCTTTTATTTTCAAAGATGATTGTAATAATATGAGTATAATTATTAATACTTATACAGAAGGTGACACTTTCATAAATGACAATGACTAGACTGGGTGAAGCAATAATAATTATTTTGAACAACTCACAAGGAAAAGTAAAAAATTAGTAAAATCATGTAAAGAATGTAACAGTTTAAGTTACGATAATATGATAAAAATAATTATTTAATAAAATATAAAATTAGAAAAGTGAACTAAACATAGAAATTAAAGAATTCACTAATAAAGAGACAATAGTTTACCTGATATCCTCCATCAACTCTTGCTAAAAGTATTGGAACCTTTTTATAATCTGACCACTTAATTTGTTGCTTTAAAACAGGATTTACCTCTACCACATCATATGATAATCCATAATAATCTAATAAAGCTCGTACTTTACAACAAAATGGACATGTTGGATATTGAAATAAAATCAATCTTAAACCAGTAGCATCAACAGGTGACCTAATCTGAAACAAACAATACAACCAAACAAATTTGTTACCACAGGAAATGCTTTGTCAAATGGAAAAAGCATTATTTTTATCTTGTAACCATAAGGTAATTAATTTTACAAAATTAATAACACACTGAAAGTGCAGGAAAACCCTACGTCATACTCAAATTATAATGGGTCAAGTGAATAAAAAGTAGAATCTACTTGGTCGTAACTGGTACTTAAGAGTTGCCATCATCTGTTATATCATCCCTCATCTGGAAAATTTAGTAGACTCTACTATACAAGTTACATTTTAAAGCTTAGACACATCTTTGCTTTGCTTCAAACATGCATTTATCATTCTTTCTATACATGTTTCATCTAATGGTTGAATCATGTCATTGTCCCTCTACGAAGTCGATAGTTCTGTTGCCAATCTACTCGTGTTTGTCACAGAAATTACTGTCCTTTAAATTTATCATCTAGTAGAAGTGAAGAATATGAGAAGAAAATAATTAATAAACAACTGTTAGTAAATCTGCTGTCAGAACACATTGTTGTTTTTGAAAAATCTGAAGTTCCTAAGATTATAGAAGAAGAAAGTGCATGAAATAGTATAACAGAGAAATACTGTCATGCAACCAGGAAAGAAACCTGTATTGCTCAAATGAATAAACTATAGGACAAAATGAAGGGCCAGTTAAAGTAGAGCAACTTAAAGGAAACCAGGAATAAACCAATTAAATTAAAGGATTGAGAAAATATTTATTGGTGTTACTGGCCCAAGAAGAAAATCCTGTATTGAATAAAATGCCCGTCAGTGTTTTGGTAGGTGTGAAAAAGATTTACAAAAGAACCGAAGAGTGTTGGTAATAACGAGTAGAATTTATCAGCCGATACAACCTTACCAAAAGACATAGTACTACCTCCAACTTCATATGCTAGACTTGGTGTAAAAAAGCTGATGTCAAATTATGGCCAAGTTAAAGATGTGCCGGCGTCCATGGCCCAAGTAGTAGCATCTTGGCCTTTCATCTGGAAGTCCTGGGTTCGAATCCCAGTCAGGCATGGCATTTTTCACACATGCTACAATTCATTCATCTCATCCTCTGAAGATATTCCTTAACGATGGTTACAGAGGTTAAACAAAAAGTTAAAGATGTGTTAACTCCCTCAATTGCAAAAGCTGGTACTAATTCAGAAATTCAAATTACAGAAAATCTAAAATAAAAGTGCTTGATAAACTGAATAAATCTGTAGTTAACAACTCAACTCAAATTCCAGTTACTAACTCTTATCCTTTTCCTTGGTTAAAGATAAATAAACTAGTAGAATAAAAAAGAAAATTAATATATATATATATATATATTAAATATATAGATTTGATATATATATACTATGTTAAATTTGTTTGATTTTGGTTTTGGGTTTAGGTTTCGGTGCGTGTGTGTGTGTGTTTGTGTGAGGAGAGACCAAAAGTTGTAACAAAAATAAAAATGGGTTTTCATTAGTTATATTTTTTTTTTTTTTTTTTTTACTTCCTTGTACTTGGTACAATTGCAAAATCTTTTTTGTAATCGCAAAATATTTCAGTTTTCAGATTTCAACAAAAATATCCAATTTGACAATCTCTAAATCCAATTTGACAATCTCTAAATCCAATTTGACATTTCAGCATGAAATCTGTATGTATGTAAATTTGTATGAACATATATGTATCACATAACTTAAAAATGTTTAGCCGTAGAATGTTGACATTTTCGATATAGGACTGTTGTAAAATCTACTTGTGCACCTCCCCTTTTGATTGTAATAAATTTGACCAAAAATGTCTAAAAAAAAAAGCCCAAAATCTAAAAAGTTTGGATTTTTTTCTTGCTTTTGTATTCTTTGTTAATTAATTACTATTTTAAAATCTGTCATTCCAATGAATGTCATATACATAAAAAAAGAAACAATTTTTTTTTTTAAATTTGTTTAGCTTATATATATATATATAATCTTAAGTTATAAGCTATAGTTTATTCATTACATATATTAGTTTTACAACTAAATTATTTATTGTGAATAGTAAAAAGTCATGGCTAATATTGTTGTCTTGCATTAGGAAGGTAGACAATTATTTTAAACCTTACATCATTTAAAAATTCACATTAAGGTATCTTATAACCTTGAACATATTGCTTGACTGCATTTATCGGTCAGTAGTACAAATAGGTTTTAAATAGTTTATATATTATTGAGTTTTAAATAAACAGACATAAATAATAGAAATCTCTGTATATGTTTAGTGCGTATAACCATATCTGTTTAACACACAACCAGATCTGTCCATAAATCTATCATAAAAATCACAACTTCAAAAATAACAAGTAGCTCATGCCAGATTTACAATGGAAAGTGAAGAATGAAGAGGTTTCCAATTGTCTTTTCACCCAGCCCAAAATACTTTAGATTAGAATGCCAATCCCACAGAAACGCAGGAGATATTCTGCCCTAATCATGACACCCTTCATTCTGCTCTCAACAGGAATTGATTATAGTAAAAATCATTACTCAGAAAAAATCAAACTCTGATTAATCCTTCAGTAGGTAATGTGCTTGAAATAGGATCAAAGAGGCAACACCTTAATATTAATTACCGACTAGCTGTAATTATTTACCTTATATTACTGGGAAAAAAAAAACCTTTAAAAACCAACTGATTTTCTGTGCTTTATCACTCATCTTTCTAACACAGATTCTAACACAAATCTACAAAATATATTTGTAATTATTATTTAAGGATATTAGGACATTCAAAAACCAATAATTTTTGCATATGTTGTTTTCACAATGATTGTTAAGATATAAAAAAAGCGTTACTTTGTTGTAGTTTTTGGGTTATAAAGATTTTAAAATCAAAAATTACATAGTCCCATAGTGGTGGGCTTAATATTTTACAATATCACCAAGCAGCAGGAACGTATTTTTTTTTTTTTGCCTCTGGAACCACCGTTAGGTATACCTTCAGAGGATGAAATGAATGATTTGTAGCATGTGTGAAAATGCCATGCCTGATCAGGATTTGAATTCAGGACCTACAAATTAAAGACCAAAATGCTACCACTCGTGCCACAAAGGCTGGCCTCTGTGGGGGCTATTGATCAGACATGGCATTTTCACACACGCTACAAATCATTCATCTCATCCTCTGATGCAATAACTAACAGCGGTTGGGGGGGGGGTTTTAAAAAAAAATCAGCAAGCTAGCACTTGCTAACCTTGTCTAAAACCTTAAATATTAAATTGACAGATTGGTAAGTTGAGTCTATAATTTTATATTAACCAACTGCCTATTTAACAACTCTGCTTGTTAATTTAATCTGAAAATATTGTATATTATACCAGTACAATACTGCATTACAAAACTTTTGGCGAGGGTACTGTATAACTTACAAGAGACATAATTCTGGCGAAAGCCATTGTACTGATGCTCTGTCATGCTTTATCTGAATCATTTCCATTAGAAAAGAGTATACAAAAATGCATAGTTATCAAAATAATATTTTTGTCATAATTGACTTTTATTTCCTTCTCATATGTTAAGAAAAAGTAAAAAAAAAAAAAAAAAAAAATCCATTATTACTACAACAAAATGATAGTAAAATTTAAAAGGGCCTTGTTAAAAAGGTCCTCTTAAAAAGGGATGATGTTGCAAATTATAATTGTATAAAACAAAACTTCAACAAAAATATATACAAGCTATAACACATTATAATCATTGGACAATAAAAGCTGTGAGTCAATCTTCAGCTGGCAACAAGTGAATGAAGTCAAGTGTAGGAGTGAGATAGAGCTACACATGCGCAAGAGACTATTTGTAGAAGTGTCATGTTAACAACATATGCCGAAATTATTTACTTTTAACACACAATCTTTCTAAATAATTACCAACATAATTAAGTCTTGAATACATAGTCTTATAACTATGTATGGAATATGTGTGTATAGATTTCTTACAGGGGAGTAACCCTGAGCTTTACTATCTACCATAACCATTAACTTAAAACTAAAATTTTAACAATGTAATAATAATAATAATAATATATGGCAAAAAGTTACTGTGTAATGTAAAATTAAAATTTTTTAAATTATCATTAGCTTTAACTATCATAAAAACCCAAATTTAAAATAGTATGGAAAGAGTTTAACTCCTTGCAATTAAGTTCTGACAGATTTACTTTTCGTTTCAAAAGGGAGTTTGCATTCATCCCAAATTTAATGAAATGATTGCATATTTTTAAAAAAAATCATACAAATAAAATTAGGTATTACATTCAAGATGATTAAAATCAAGTTATTCTTAATCCAATGTAATTATTAAATGTTCTTATACAGTTAAAAGATTATTTAAAATCCAATTGAGATTTTTAATATTACAAGATAGGAAAACCCTAGTGTTCATAAATGGACTGAAACGACTCAAGTCATTCCTGAAAATTGCATAATTATGCACAAGAATAAGTTTTCAAAATTTTCAACCCACAATATACCTTCTCTCTATTGACCACATGCACTGGCTATATCATCATGCTCAAAAAAATATACTCAGACTTTGTATCTCTTGCATTCTAAGGTACTTAAGGTTATAGCAAAATTAAATACTGGGGCAGATCCTGTAACATATATCATTCATTATTTCTACTGTGAAATCAAATATATAAAAAGAAGAATAATTTTAAGAATGGAACATTACTATCATACAGATCAGTCCTCTGTTGATAGTATAATTTAATCTCTTAAATTCTTACGCAACTGGGTAGGAATGAAAAAAAAGACTAAAGTAACCAATATTAAATGTAATTAATTCATGACAGTAGCTATATTATTAAAAGTTAAAAGAAAAAGTTTTTGTAGTTATCGTATATACGTAAAAAATATACCGAACGTATAATTTCTTATTCAAATTAGCCTAGACCACAAAATATACATTTTCTGTACAATAAAGACCTTTTCTTTAATAACTACAAGTTACATGGTGATAATTGTCAATTCTTAATAATTTTCAAATTTACAAACAATTCATCATCAATATATTAATCAAATGTAGACAATTAAAGTAAAAATTATCAGAAATTTAATATGAAGACTATTCTGTACATCCCAACAACATACATCTACTACATAACCTCAAATTTATCGATAATAAAAGAACGATAAAAGTGAAATAAATACCTTTCTTGATATTTCTACATTAGGTAGTTCATGTATAATTTTACTAATTGTTTCTTTACTTGCAGACGGAATAGGTCGAATGTCTAATAATCTATAATATGAATAAGTTGAACCTGCAATTATACCAGCTCCTGCACTCAATAGACCTATTAATAAATATCGAGATTTTGGTTTAGCCGATGCCGGATAACTTTGAGAATAAAAAACAGATCCTTTTATCCTACTGAAATTACAGAATCTCAATTCATGACCGTCACTTAATATTTTACTATGCAATCTAGTTTTCGCGATACGGTAAACATACGACCACATGGCGGCCATAATTGAATAACTTTAAAAAAAAACCATCGAACTACCAACTGCGTCTCAAATTTGACAGTTTTTTTAAGTGAAATATATAGTATTTTGTAAATATTTCCTCCATTGCAGTTAATTGAGGTACAGATATCGTTCCAACCTAAATATAACCAATCCTGGGAATTCCACTCAAATTCTATTTACCAAATTTAAATAGCAAACCAGGCATCCAAATCCAGCAAGGAAACTGCATAATTTCTATTCGGGAATGTATGAAGTATTCAGAGAAGTTTTTTAAAGGAAGCAAATTGTTATTGTTACTAGTTGAACTTTTAACTACGATTATAGTTTGCTGTTAAATAATAATCATGAGATCGTAATTTTTTAAAAAATTGTTAAAAGAATAAATTTAAAAAGGAAACTAGTTCCTTACTAAGACTAATATCTTTTTTAATAGACTAACATCTATCTAATAAAGACTAATATCTTTTTTTATAGTTTCATCGTTTTTAAATTAAATATAGTTTAACTTTTATAATATTTATATTCTGCCAAAAGTAGATATTTATACTTTATACACTGTAAAAAAAAAACTATATCTAATTTTTGGCAGTAAACCAGTTGTTAATATTTTCCATTGCAAACCTGTCAGTAAATTTGGGTTCGAGGCTTTTTGCCGTTCTTGGTTGACCTCGTCGATATATCTCCGTCATTAACAATGGCTACTCGTTTGCTGAAATTTTCTTCAACTCTACGAAATCTACCCTCTCACAATGCGCTCTCTAAGGTAAAAACAACTGATTTTGGATTTTTAGGATACCTTTTTTTACAAACCAAATGTCCCAAACCTAAATGTAAAAAATACATCGATTCTCCATTTTTTTCTGTTTAAAGTCAGCAGAAAATAATTAACCGATTGCAGTGTTAATATTTTCGTATATGTATAATATTATTTTAACAATATAAGTTTAAGTTAAGTAGTAGAGATTGAAATTCAGGAAACTGTTAGTGTATTTTTTTTTCTTTCTTCCTAACCTATAACTTCATTATTACGTTCAATCATAATTTATATTTTTTTACTCTTAATTGTGCAAGAACTTGGATAGATAAAATTTTCTCTGTACTGACAGGGTATGTAAGCGGTCTTTTTCACAATCCACATGTTATAAAAATATTAAGAGCCCTTGTACCAGTTAACTTTTTGATGTATTCTCTTAAAAAGACCAGTTGATTTAATATTTCTGAAGAGGTAGTTCAAATAAAAGATGAATCGCTTAATTATTTTTGTATACATTAACTTCATGAATACTATAGTTGACAATAGTTTTAATTTCATCAACAAATTTATATTAATAAGTAGTTATAATAGTGAAAGAGCAGCTTGAAATTTTTTCAAATTCATTACTATTAAACTTATTTGACAGATTAATCACTGACATAGTGTTTTGTTTCATCCATCTGCATAGCTTTCCTGAAACATTTTTATTCGTATTGATATTTTCCTTGTAACTTTGCTAATAGTTAAAAGAATAAATACTGGGTATATCACCATTCTTTATTGTAAAATTATATAGTTTGTGAATTGTATAGTTTTTTTTTTAAGAATGCATATTTCTCTTCAATAATAATTATAATGTTTGTTTTCAATATTAGCTCTCATACACAAATGTTAGCTTAAGAAATAACTTTTGTGTAGAACTGTAACTTTTATCATTATTAATTTTTTTTTTTTTTATTAATATTATGGCAAAAAAGCTAACAATTTTGAACAAAACAAGTTTTAGAGAGAATTGTTAGAAAGCTTGTATTAGGAGTAAAACAATAAGGAAATGATTAAAATATATTGAAAATAAGAAATTGATTTGTACAAAAAAATTAACATACGTAATTCTCAATTACCAAAATACATATACTGGAAGAATAATGAATAATCTCTGTATACTTTCTTATATTCCTTGTATAAAATAAGTAAAAATGTTGGAAACATCTGTCTGAAACGCTTAAATATTTAGCGCAATATGTTTGTTTTTTCCAGCAAAAATTCATCGCAAGATGAGATTGATTTAAATAAAATTCATTGTGAATATTTAAACCAAAATTCACTTAATAAGATTTTTTTAGGAAGTTTGGAATTTTTTTCACATTTCAAGCTTTGTAACTTTGTTAATTTTTTTAATACTTTTCAAGAAGATGCTCACAGCCGATCTGTCATTTATAAGTTAGTCCCAGTAGTTAGTCAGTTGGTGCCACTTACAGGAGAAAATAAATAGTACATATCCTTTTTTTTAAATACATACATTGTACTGTAATCTCATTAAAATAATACAATGATTCTGTAATAATTAAATAGTAAAATAAAGTACAGTATTTTTTGAGTACATTTACATATATTATTTAGTGCATAACTTAAGAACCTAACCTATATTTCTGCATTAAATGTGAATCTCAATTTAGGCAATTTCATTATACGCAGAAATTTTCCTGAACGTAACACCTGCGTAAGTTGAAGGTGTACTATATAATAAATTTATGTAACTAAATAAATAAATATATATAATAATAAATATAATCTAACCAAACTTAATCTACGCTTGCTAGACAATGCTAGTGAGCATAGGTTTGGTTAGGATATATTTATTTATTATATAAAATTGATTATAATTTTAATTTATTTATATTAAGTTTGGTTAACAAGAATGTAACACATTTCCAGAACATAAATGTGAGTCTCAGTTTGAGATTTCATTACATACACCACCTAACAACTAACTGACCAACTATAGATCGGCTGTGGTCATAAGAAGTACCATTTTTTAAGTTTTAGTAGATCTTCCTCTGGTTTTTATTTTCATTTTATGCAAAAATCTTAATTATCTATTTTGAATAGAATTACATGTGAATGTTACCACATTATTTATTTGACCAACATGAATACTCCCCCCCCCCCCCCCCCGAACATGACAAGATATTACTACACATAGCCTCTGTGGTAGCAGACATAGTTAAATAATAAAAGAATGGATTGTTATCTGAAAGTACATAGTAAATTCCCGTATTAACTACAGATCGGCTGTAGTTAATGTGTAGATGCTGCACATCTTGAAAAGTACTTAAAAATTAAAACAGTTTTACTTTTTAAACACTTTAAAAAATATTCTTGTTACACTTGTGTGCAAATTAATATGAACACAGGGAATTTATTTTTTATTATTTGTTTTTACTCTGCTTGAACGACATCTATTCCTTAAGTTATGTGTAATTTGAGGTTATTTTTTTATTTGGCTATTTAGCAATTTTCATGTTATAAATACGATTTTGTGAAAGTTTGTTTCATTTTTTATTACAAAATCATATTTTTGTATTTTTTGTTCTGTGCATCTTGAAAATAACACACATTCCAAGAAACTTTGAAAATTGTTTCTCTTTCTCAGCATACCAGTATGACACAATAGCTTCTGAATATGGTGTTCGTGGTATCGGGTTGGCGATTGCTATTTTACAACAATTTAAAGAAACTGGTTACTTTTCACCCCAAAGGAAGGGCAAGTATGGCCATAAAAGTAACAGGATTGGTTATTAGTTATAAAAAGTAAATTTTTTAATCCAAAATTATCTACTGTGGACTTAAATTGAATATTAGCAGCCCAGTGGAACTGATAACTGTTTGTTTTGCATGATAACTGTTTGATGCCAGACTTCTTGCAGCTGGACACAAAGCTTGTTGACCAGCTAAAAGCAGCTTTTAATATCAGCAATGTGCAAAAAATTGTTTTTGTGAGCCAAAGCACATGCTAACTGGACCAAAGAAGACTGAAAAAATGTTGCGTTTTTTGATAAGTCCAGTACAAACATCCCCAAAAAAAGTGTTCTGGTGTTGTTTCATGATTGAAGGCCTGTGTTCATTACTTCCAGTAGATATTATGCTAAAAAGTGATGGATCTATCAAGATTCTGAGGGAAAAGCTTGTAACATCCACCAGTATTGTAACTTCAAAATAAATTCCCACAAAGCAACAGCAGTGTTACAAGATTTGTTACCATACCATTTTGCCAAAAAAGGTGAAAATTTTCTGAAAAATACAACATTAAAATGCACCTGTGGACAAAAAACCCCCCAACTTTAACCCAATTGAAAATCTTTGAGCAAGAAACTACTCAAAAAAGAATTGTACCACAAATATTGACTTGTTAATGCAGTATCTGTATGGTTCCATGATGAAGAAATCAAAAAAATGTGTAGTAAATTTGTTCAGTCGCTATGAAATTGTGTACATAAAGGATATAATTACTAGATATTAACAAATTGATCTGTTATGATTTATTTTTTTTTTTATAAATAAAGTTATTTTTTATTAAATAACATCTTGAGATGAATTTATACGATACTGTATATGTGCAAAATCAGCAGCCCTGTAAATGTTAAATCATCAGACTTCAATGTGTTTAAGCAAGTGGTTGTTTTCTCAGCAAAACAAAAGTAATAATTTCTAATATATCTTAAGATTCAGTTTTCATAATATTGTTAATTTTAGAGATAAATAATTACTGAAACAAGCAATGTATTCTTTTTATTTTAGGTTCCAAAAAAATTGAGGTCATCAGTCCAGTTGAAAGAGGAAGCATTAGTTAATTGCCCACCTACTAAAATTACCACGCTTGACAGTGGTCTGCGAGTAGCCACTGAAGATTCAGGAGCACCAACTGCTACAATTGGGCTGTGGATTGATGCTGGTTCACGGTTTGAAACTGAAAGAAATAATGGCGTTGCACATTTTCTTGAACATATGGCTTTCAAGGTCTGTTAGGAAATGTTTTTTGTAACTGGTACATTTAAGTTACTCTAAATACTTCAAATTTTTATTTTTTGTTTTATTTCATCTTGTAACCTAATTACACTTGAGGTTTAAAATATTCATTTCTCGATACTGAACTGTTTTCTTGAGTCAATTTTGTTTGGTGGCTTATCAAATTGCCACTTCATATTATACTATAATGATTGATAACAAACATAAATGGTACAATAAGATTAATATTTTTTCTATGTTATGCTGATTGGTGATCTTGTTGCCATATTAAAAATAATTACTACTTTTCTACTTTCAAATCAGATTAAAAACTTGTGTAACAGTACGTAGATTTTATCAAAACAATCAGATATTTTCTCAAATTTTCCATCTGTAAGTTTCCAAAATCATTTTTTATTATCTTGAAAATCTATTTTATCTCTTTAACTTGTAAAAATATTTTAATCCAAAAACATTTGTGCAACAATGTGCTTGTCAGACTATTAGACTAGACCTCATAATGATTTCTAGCCTTATAAAAAAAAAAAAAAAAAAAGTAATTTTTTTTTTAGAAGAATGAATAATAAGAATGACTTTTTCCCCAGTTAACAGGACTTATCAGAAGCAAAATGTCATTCCATCACCCTTCCAGAGATATTTGATTTCAAAATTTTAAATTTTTGAACTGTCATACATAAAGAGGTTAGATAGAAATAACAAAATCAGTGTTGAACTTCACTTGCAAAGGCCTTTAAATTTAAATCGTTTTGTTAGAACTCCTAGGTGAGATTATTAAGGATACATTACACTTTGAATATGTGTAAAAATTGCAGATGTATTTTGCGCTGAAGAAGAAATGTGTTATATAATTTTTAAATAATATGCAGTTCTTATTGCACATGCATTTATCATCTAAAAGGAAATGAAAAGATAGCATTTCTTTATGGAAAACATGACATGAAAAATTTTTGTTTGGAATGAAATAAATATTAATTCTAAAGTTGCAGTAGTTTATGGCATTGAAATATGGGCCACAGGTAGACCAAGGCTTTAGATATATGGAGTTAGAAAAATTATAGCAGTTGATGTGGTTGACAAAATTTAAAAATGAAGAGGTTTTAAGATGAATTATAGAAGAAAAAATGGCCAGAGATTGGTTAGCATTTGTATTAAAACTTGGGATTAGAAAATTTAATATCTGAAAGATTTCCAAGAGGTAAAGGCAAAGATTAGATTAGGGGTTTTTACGTATAAAAAAAAATCTAAATTTTCATTTTCCCTTCTCAAAATGAATGGTATCACTATTTTATTTTTGCATTACTCAAAATATTCAGTAAATGTCATAAATTTGCCTATGAATTTCATCAAAAAAAGTTGTTTATTGGTCATCAAAATCAGATTACTCCTTATACACAGTCTGCCCCACAGGAAAGGTGATTGACTGTTATATTTTATTCATGTAACTACTACTAATCTACTACCAATTTACGTAACTACTAATGCAATCTGTGAACAGATGCATGAATTATTAACTAGTGTGGCATTCCGGCTACCTTCCATTTTAAATTTAACAATGCTGGCATTACAGACTGCTGGTAATAACCAAAACTTTAACAGTACGTTTTGAATTTTATTATGAATGGAGCAACGTGCAAACATTAAGTTTTGTTTTAAATTGGGTAAAAGTGCTGTCAACAGACTGTTTTAAAATAATAAGCTGTTTAT
>JAAAKQ030328490.1:13855-26453 GCA_010016005.3 Zanna intricata
TGTTTCTGAAAAAGATAACTTATTTATAATAATTAAAAAAAACACACACAAACACTCAGAGAGAGAGAGAGAGAGAGTGGGATGGAGGGAGGTATAGAGGAAGATAGAGAGATAAATAGTAAGATACACTATACTTGGATGAATCTATGAAAAGGCACAAGTCCTAAGGTTTATGAACTTGTCCTAAGTGCAACATAAGCTCATCAATATTTGAGCAATAAACCAAATTATTTTCATCAATCAAGTACTGTAAAAGTTCTTTTTGTCGGCTTTGAAAGCCCAAAATTTTTGTGTTTTTTTAAAGTAAATTCCAACCTTGCAGTCTTGATCCTAAAAGTTCAGCTTGATAATTTAATAAATTTAAATCCCTAATCAAGTCATTTAATTGACCTTGTGATATGAGATGTAGCTTATTGGAAGATAATTCAAAATCAATGCTGTCTTCTTCAGTACTTCCTGATTATTCATCGCTGCTTTTGAAACATACATTCACAAGTGGCTCAGGAACTGGAATGATTTCTCTGTGAGATACAGGCCAGATTGCATATTGCAATGAAAGATATTTTAAAAAATGTTTAGATTTTTTAGAAATTTCAGACACACTTGTTAAACAAAAATAACAATTGATTACATGATCCTTTGGTTCACACCAAATCATAGGTACACCAAACGGCAAAGCCTTCCATGTAGCTTTCAGCTATCCTCTAATAAATATACAGAATAAGTAATAAATATACAGTAATAAATTACAACCACTAATAAATATACAGAACAATTAGTGCATACTATATGAGGATCTCACATTTTATCCTGATCACCAATTTTACACTGTTTTTCATTTTTTCTGTTTGATTTTATGATAAACTCACCACATACATATGAAAAAGCATCCACATCATTTACACAATTTCAAGGTATATGACACTGCACTGTTAACAAACTTAGAGAGAGCCATAGGACTAAACAAAATTAATTCATTTCTATATATAGTGCTTAATACAAACAACATAGTTGTGTTTTCAGCTACATGTTTTGACTTGCACAGACATGATAAATCTTGTCCAAGAAGCCTCAATCTTCAGTATTACATATGATGTCGTAATATGATGTAACCATGATATAATTTAATTCTTTGTCTAGTATTCTTTCTTTATAGCTTACAAATTATGTTAACACAGTTAAACAATAAAGAAATGAAATAAAAAAAAAATACAATATAGGAGCTTAAATTGCTAACTATATGTTGAAAAATGAAAAAATTCCTTCAATTAAAATTAAAAAAAAAGAAAAAAGTGGGCGATAGAAAGGTTCTGAGTTCATATTTGTTTTCAGCATCAAAAAACATATTAAAATCATGTTAGGAAACAAAACTTATGTTTATCAGTGTAATTTTATCAATTAAAGTGTCGTGTTAGACACTTCATTCACAACAAATACTAAGTAGTGAACCTGTTTCCCAAATTTGCAGAAAGTCATTGTAGTTGTTTTGGGATCTGGAATCCTGCGATTCAGAAAATGTATTTCATATTCTACTAACACAGCTGTAGCATTATAACTACACACACCCAAAATGAATACCATATCAGCACATTCCTCAGTTGTAAATAAGTAAAACATTATTTCAATGGCATAACAATTACGTTCAAACAAAAATTCACAGAATGTCTTTGCTACTGAGATACAGTTCACAGTACCTGATATACTTAATATACCTTACAGAATGATTTAACAACTATTAAAGTATTTCATATTGCTAGTCAGCTGTGGTTATTTTATTGACAAATTTGAAATAATAATTTTTAGTTTATTTTACGGTATTTCTGTTATTAATAAAACAAATTATTACCTAAGTAGTTTTTATTTTTATTTTAAAATTGTGTAATATCCTTTTTTTTTTTAATTTTCCAACAGTAAATTTTGTTTTTACAAATTTTTCACATCACCAGAAAAGAATTTGGTTTTTAGTTTAAATTAAGTAAATATTTTTCTAACAAATGTAGTAATGTATTGTTTCTAAATAAAATTCAAATTTGTTTAACTTCTTTTTTGTTTTATTAAACTTGTTTTACACAATTTTGTTCAGAATTAAATTCTCTACAAATCTTGTTTAAAAGTTTTATGTGTTTATTACCCATTTAAATGTTCACTCCTAGGCGGCACATATATGTGCCAGATGAATTATTTTCATTAACCAATAGTACACAGCAAAGAACCCACCAGCACACCAGCCATTAAGTACATGACTCTCCCAACAGACCAAAACTGAAAATTGCCTAAACATGCGTTTTACCACAATTAATAAATATTTTCTATATAAAATATTTATGTCGATTTTAATTAGTAAATTTTAGAACACTTTTCATAATGGCACATATATGTGCCACTGGTAAGTGGTGAAAAACCAGCTGGCATAACTACGTGCCGGCTGGCCTATTTCGAATAGAAATATTTCATAGTTTGGGAGTGAATATGTTAACAAAATTATTGCATGTCAAATATAAAAAACAGGGTTTTTTGTATCCCAATTTATTGATTTTCATTCCAGATTTCTCAAAAGCTACTGCAGAATTGGTTTTAAGACCTATATTTGATTTTACGGGTCAAAAACCATAAGAAATCACTAATCTGCCACTTAATGTCCTAAAAATTCAGTACCAACTCATTTCAGCTGGTTAGGTGAAATCCGAGCAAACTTTTTCAGTAGCTGTAACTTGCAAATGAAGCACTTTAGAACATTTGTTTTTCTGAACGCTTTCCATTACTTTAACGAGTAGAATTGTGTTACATGTTGTATATTCTTTAGACTTAGCATATGTTATTATGGAATTAGTTTTTTTTATTGTAGAAACATTCCTTTTAGGTGCTAATATCAAATCTTCATTGTGCACAACAAAAAAATCATATACAGATGTTGTTAAACCCCAGCACCACCAGTCATGTTAGGAGATACATCAAGTCTACCTCTCCAGAACCATAACAAGTAGTAAAAATAAACACCAGCCAGTTATCAGAACTTCTCTACTCCAGATTCTTAAAATGAATGAATTTTATTTACAATAACTGTATAAAATGTAATTTTTTTTTATAAATAAATTATCAATCAAAAGTATTTTTTAATTCAAATACGAACATAAATGATAGAAAATGGAATCAATTCAGATTGTTAAAATAAACAACTAAGATATATTTTTTATTACAAATAGACTAAAATATTCTTTGTTTTCACTCATACCAAAAATAATTTTAAAGATTCTGCTTTTATTATACATATTAAATTATGTTATATCTAGATATAACTTTTAATTTAACTTATCTTTGGTTTATAGAAATTTACTTTTACTATGAATGCATATAAGGTGTTTTTTTACTTCCCTGTACGAAATAAAAGAAGTATTGTGATCGCAAGAAATTTTGGGTTTCAGATTTCACTGGAAATATTGATTTGACCATCCCTGAATCTATTTTGACTAGTTTCGGCGTGGCGTCTATGAACTTACGTATCTCGTGTAACTCAAAAACAATTAGCCATAGGATGTTGAAATTTTGGATTTTGGACTATTGTAATATCTAGTTGTGCACCTTCCCTTTTGATTGCAGTCGACTGGAACAAGAGTGTCCAAAAATCCAAAATTCCAAAAAAAATTTGTATTTTAGACTTTTTCTTAACTGCAGTAATAGGCCCTCATTGAGAGCTTTTAAATGATATATCATAAGTGGTACATATTTTTATAGGTTCCATAGTTATAGGCAAATAAAATTTTAATTAAAGGAATATTTGGATATTACTTCGAGAAGGCACATTGATTTGAATTAGACTTTTCCTCTTTTTTTTAAATTTAAATATATTTATTTATTGATAATTAATTATTAACCTGATTGTAAAAATAATTATGATAAATAATAATTCAATATTGAAAAAAAAAAGAAATAATTTCAGAAGTTATTAATGAAATTAAATTTTATGTACTTCTCATTTTAAAAAAATCAGATTTTTTTAAAGTAAGATCCGTTATGAAATAAAAACAAAACCAAAAGATACGATCAAACTTTATCACTTAGGCATAGAAATTACATTTATTTACTACTTTTCTGTATGGCTACCTTCAATTTCAACAAATTTTTCATAACAGTTCGTTAGCTTCTTAATTTCCTTTTCACGAAATTCCACAGCCAGTAATTTCAACTGTTGGCCATTTTCAATTCATCACCATTGTCAAATCTTTGTGATACAAAAGCAACTGTTTAAAATGAAGAAAAAGAAAATCCATGGAGTTAGTCAGGAAGTAAGATGTGCAAGTGCAGATTTTTCAATGACCTCAATGTTCAATTAGCTGTGTGTGAAGTAGGTATTAGCTGTCATTCCAAAACAAAACCCCATGATAGCATCCCACATTGTTTGTTTTTTTTAACTCTTCTAAGACTTTTTAACATTCTGCATTACGTATCAACATTCACAGTAGGTCTTCGATCATTAAATTCAACAAGACACATTTTTTGTCCCAAAAAACGGCAACCATAAACTTCTTTACTAAACATTTTTTGTTCATCCATTACAACTTCTTTGGTCTAAGAGATGATGAATTCTGTCATCATATTGTCTGCTGTTTTATCTTGAATTTTTAATAAGAAATCCATTTTTCATATCTGCTAACAATGTTATCAAACAACTCATCACTTTCATCTTCATAACAGTGCAAAAATTCATGCACAGCAGCAAGATGTTATACCTTGTGAGTGTTGGTTAACATCTTGGACACCCATCTGGGCTATTGTTATAGCCCAATTCTTCAATACCAACATTCGTTCACCCTTCTTCAACATCACTACTGTGATCATATCACCGGTAATATTCAGCCTGTGAATAACAAATTTGCTTATGAATTACAGCATTCATAAATGGATGAATACAAACAAAAACAAAATGATTAAACTATTGTTGCTAACAGCTTGATTTAAATAACCGAGTTTATGCTGTTTGAAATAACTAAAGAACCATTTGTTTACATCATATACACTGGGTAAATTCAAACCTTCATTCAGATCTTACTTTAAAAACACACCTCGAAAATTATCATTGTTATTTTAATTTCATATGACAACTTTAAACATTTTTTTTTTTTTTACCTCCGGAATCACCGTTAAGGTATATCATCAGAGGATGAGATAAATGAATTGTAGCATGTGTGAAAAATGCTATGCCTGACCAGGAATCAAACCCGGGACCTCCGGGATGAAAGGCAGAGATGCTACCTCTCATGCCATGGAGGCCGGCCTTTAAAATGAAATATTTAGTAATTATTTAAACATTTACATAATAAAAACATGTTTATAAAATATACATATTGCATATATGGTAGCAATAGAAAATTTATGGGGAAAACTGCATCTAAAACAAAATATATCGGCCTCCGTGGCACAAGAGATAGCATCTCAACCTTTCATCTGGAGCTCCCGGGTACAAATCCCGGTCAGGCATGGAATTTTTCACACATGCTACAATTCATTCATCTCATCCTCTGAAGATATACCTTAATGGTAGTTCTGGAGGTTAAACAAAAAAAAATTATTTAAATAACAAACAAATTTAACATTTTTCTTTGTTAATTAATACTGAATAACAGATTCTTACAGTATTTTTTGGGGCTAATTTTAAATATGTTAACAGTGTTTTCTATACAACATATTTTTTTAATAAATTAATATTATTTGTTAAAGTAAAAAAGACATGATAAAAATATAATTATGTATTTATTATTAAATGCACTTCATATTGAACAAAATCACTCTTTAGATTCCAGAATTAGTCAGCATTTTTGGGTTCCATTTTCTCTAGCAGTGTGTTTCCATAGTGGACATAATCTGGAGAAAACATTTTCCACGTTCATCACTCACAGCATCAGACACCTGTTTTAGTATTCTGCTGTAAAAAATTTAATCCTTTCACTCTCCATTTTTGATAAATTTAAATCATAAATACTGACTTACTCGTAATTATTAAGTGAAGTTCATGAGTATTTTCAAAAAATTTAGGTTTATTTACTTTTTTTATTACTTGATAAATCTATACAAAGTTCAACAAGAGGAACATCATCTTCAACTAAGCTCCACATTACTGAATCATACAAAAAAAATCATGCTCAAATAAGATAATGAAAAAGCTAGCCTAAGCCTGTATAGTTTAATTAAGACTGTTTATTATTTTATACACTTTAATAATAGCTTTTTGTATTATCTACAATTCTTCTGAGCGACTAATCAACAGTAATAAGAATAAATAATATACGAAGGTTGTTTTTTAAGTAAAGCCCATTTAAAAAAAAAAAAACTAAAATAATTTTTTTCAAAAAGCATTTATTTTCAGATTGTACATACTTTTTCCTACATTTCTACATAGTTACCTTACTTATTAATGCACTTTTCATATGTTACAACTAAGTTTTGAAAACTGTCTTCAAAGAAGTGTGCCGCCTGCTCTGACAGCCAAGAGTTCACAGCCACTTTCACTTCTTCGTCGTCACTGAAGCGCTTCCGCCAAGATGGTGTTTGAGGTACTGGAAAAGGGGGAAATTGCTGGGAGCAAGGTCGAGGTTATATGGTGCATGGTCCAAAACTTCCCAACCAAAAGATTCGATCAAGTCCCGAGTCGTGTGAGGCCTTATGTTGTCATGGAGGAGCAAAATTCCTTTTGACAGCATGCTGCATCTTTTGTTTTGAATTGCTCTTCAGAGCTTCTTTAAAGTTGCGCAGTAGGCATCTGAGTTGATCATTGTTCCACATGGTATAAAGTCTACCAGCAAAACACCACACCGGTCCCAGAACATAATTACCATAATCTTGCGATTTGACATTTGTTTGGCTTTGACCTTGACAGGAGAGGTTGTGTGTTGCGATTCCATTGATTGTTGTTTGGATTCAAGGGTGATATGGGATACCCATGTTTCATCTCCCAGTAACAATTTGACTCAACATGTCATCCCCTTCTTCCTCGTAACGAATCAAAACGTCCAATTAACTGGCAAACCTCTTCACTTTGTGGTCCGCTGTAAGGAGTCTGGGTATCCATCCACCGAGAACACAATTTCTTGAAGCAGATGTTTTCAGTCACAATTTTGTACAACACCGACCTAGAAACTTGGGGAAATTCCAATGAGAGAGTGGTTATCGTGAATCGTCACAAATTTTTGTTTCAACTGGAGCCACCAAATCATCAGTGATCACAGAGAGCCAGCCTGAGCGTTCTTCGTCATGGACATTTTCACAGCCACCTTGAAACTCCCTAACAAATTTCCGCACTTTACCTTCACTCATTGCATTAGGGCCATAAACTTCAGTTATCTGTGGCCGATATGTTTCTTGCAGTCAAAAAACATATGACTGACTGTATCTCACACACAGCGGGCGATTCAGTAATCTTAAACATTTTAAAGGCGGACAACTAAGCATACACTTCAGCTACAGAGCCGAAACTGGTGTGAGTTTGTTCACAAAGGATGCTGGTAAATGGCGCGGCGGCTCGGTACGGCATAAACGTGAACTAGAGAACTATATGCGCCAACAGCCCTTACTTAAAAAACAACCCTTGTATTATGACACTGATAAAATTATTGTATTACAAAGAAAACAAGAAATTAATCATAAAATTTTATCCTTGTAATTAGTTTATAAATGACAATAACAACAACTACTGTTTAACTCAAACTGTTTACTTTATTTATCAATTTACTTTTAATGAATAAACCATTTATTTAATAATATTATTTAAATTAACTAAATTTTAAACATATGGATTACCGGCTGAAAACTAATTAGGGGTAAAAATTGGGGCCAATAGAGAAACTCAGACTTTATGTTCAGAATCATCACCAAAAAATACCTAAAATTCCACAAAAATGGGCCTTTAACTAAATCATGTTGATCAGGTTAATTTAATTTTTAAACAATTAAAAAGATTTAAATGTAGAGGAAATATTGGCTAAAGTTAACAAAATTTAGTAAAATTGCTTAAAAACTACTGCTCTAAAGATCTGATATCTAAAGAATTCATGACAACTGTTTTATAACATAAAAGTGTTTTTCATGGATTGAGAAGTTTAAAGTGGCTGGATGAGTGTAATGCAAGAAGAGTAATTAGAATGCCTGAATTGTTGTCATGGACAACAAGATTCAGCAAGCTTGAGAGATGGTTCTGGTGAATAGGAGAATTACCATCAATGAGATAGTGTCTTCTTTGAACATCAATCATGGTTTTGTCCATCAAATCATCCACAATCAGCTCAGCAATCATAAAGTCTTTGTGCAATGGGTACCAAGACAACTTACTTAACAACAGAAGCTCAAATGTGTTGACATCTGTCAATATTACCTTGATTACTTCAGTAAGGAAGACAACACATTTTTGAGCAGAATAGTCACCAGTGATGAAATGTGGGTTCATAACTACGAGCCAGAATCAAAACTATGGAGAGGAATCAGACAGGATCTCTGAAGATGAAAAAATTCAAAACT
Organism: Zanna intricata; assembly: GCA_010016005.3. Taxonomy (NCBI): domain Eukaryota; kingdom Metazoa; phylum Arthropoda; class Insecta; order Hemiptera; family Fulgoridae; genus Zanna; species Zanna intricata. The sequence goes on from JAAAKQ030328490.1 coordinate 22,361, forward strand.
GAGCCACCAGTGTGAAATGTTATGCTAACTGTTTCTTGGGATGCAAAAGGGTCTACACTGGAAGACTTAATGGAAAAGAGGACTATGTCAACAGCGCGAGTTACAGTGAAATGTTAGAAAACAAGCTGAAGCCAGCAATTCACAAGAAACACCAAGGACTATCATCAAAGAAAGTGCATGACAACACCCACCTGCCCATGCTTTCTACACTATTCAAACCAACAAATTGAATTTTGAGGTAATGGAACATCCTCATTACAGGCAAGATCTTGCTCTCTCCAACTTTCATCTGCATGGGCAGTGCAAGGATGCTTTGTGAGATAAATGATTTATTCACATACCTAAACATGCAGGAAGAGGTTTTTGATAGGTCATGGCTTCATGAAACTTCATGGTTTCATGAAGTTGTGGACTGCTGGACCAAGTGTACTGACAAGGGAAACAACTATGTAGAAAAGTGATAAAATGTTGAACCCCTTCATGTAAATAAATTAATGAACAAGAAGTGTACATAATTTTTAATTCCTCTCATGCATTATATGAGAAAACATGATGAAAACAGATCCGAGAAATAGAATATATGGCTAAACATTCATCTTACATAAAAAAAATCAAAAAGAAAACTGGTAATCAATATCAGGATACACAAACATCAATGTTCACAACATATTAAATTGTTTTTTCATATTGCCCATTGTTAAGTGTCATATCTGTTTTTTCATATCTTGTTTTCATTATTTCTATTAATATTACCTCCAGAGTCTTTTATGTTGTATTTTCTGGTTGGTGATTTCTTGGTTCTTAAAAGTAACCATGTTGTTTCAGGTTGATAATTATCTTCTAACATCACTGAAATGGTTTCAAAGATCCTCTTCTTTGATAGAACCTTCTGTAATCCAGACTTATGTTCTCAGACCACATCAATACCTTGAGATGATATACTTCAACTATATTGTTTTATTTAAATATCTTATTAAAACATGCAGTTATTTTTCACATTTTTTTTTTTACATCATTAAACTTATAACTAATTTGTAATAAAGTGTAATATAAATATACTGCCAACTGAACTAAATGAGTTAAGGAATCAAGAATCAAACTCTCTGATTATATTACAATTACTGTAATTCCACGCAATTACTATAACAACAAAATTAAAAAGTCTGATATAGAGACATGACTCTCCCCTGTACGCCTATTAAATTACATTATACATTTTTTTTAAAAATGAAAAATACATAATTTATCTCATAAATAACTTCTGCTATTTTTTCTTTTTTTTTTGTTATTTTAAGTTAAAGAAAAAAGGAAGTCTGCTTCGAACCGATGTCCAGAATTCAAATTTTTTTTGGATTTTGGGTTTTTTGAACACTTTCGGTTCAGTCAATTGCAATCAAAAGGAAAGGTACACAATTAAATATTACAAAATTCCTAAATTCAAAATTTCAACATCTTATAGCTAATAATTCTTGAGTTATGCAAAATACATACATACGTACAGACGTGATGCTGAAACTAGTCGAAGTGGATTCATGGATGGTCAAAATGAATATTTCCATTGAAATCTGAAATTTTTTGGAACTGCAATACTTGTTTAACTTTGTACAAGGAAGTAAAAAATAAAAATAGTACTGTTACATTCTATGCATTGAGAACGTTGTAGGTTATACACAGACATGGTCGGTTCGTTCTTGCTATCTGATTACGTTCGTATTCGATTGCAGTAGAAACACCGGGCAGTAAACAGTACTAGGTCAGATGCCCAGACAGTAGCCTGTAGTGTTTCAATCATGTTAGTTGCAACTTACAACGTATCACTCATAACTATTCATAAGTCTTTTATGTTATTATGCAAATTTCTTATTCATAAGTGTTAATTGCAATATATTCAAGAAAATTATACTATTCAAGTTTATACTATGTTATACTATTATGCCTTCAACATCATCAACACTAAATAATTGTTTAACCAAGAGCTGGTCTTTATTCATTTAAAAAAAGACTACACCACATCAACTACTATACATAATATATACATATTGGTCCTCCGTGCATCCATACAACGTTTATCTACAAATTTCTACAAATTTACAACTTCCTCCTACTGTAATGTATTATATAATGATGGATTCTAGCATACTGTCTAACAGTGAGATACAAATAAATCCTAAAAATTGAAAAAACACCTAGTTAAAAATTAATAAAAAAATTTAATTGAACTGCAGAAGATGTAGATTAAGATGAATTTCAGACAAAAAAACTTTTTCTATCAAACAATGTAAATCTTTTGAATAAAATGATTTGTTTGTCATACATAGTTCAAATAATATTATAGAGTACAATAGTGGTAGAAATATACATTTAGTGGTCTTCGTCAGCTTATTCTATTAATATTTATTTACAAAAATAACTTGAATAAAAATTATTTTGCAAGTAAAAAATTATAAATTAACTTACATATACTTTTAATTATTTCCCAATTCTAATAACAGCTTAAATCTAAATATGAAGGGCAAAAAATGACTGTCAATTAATAGAAATTCTCCTAATAAAATAAATACATCTTAGGGTTTTGTTTCCGATAAAAAAAAAGCATAACATAAATAATATACTAATTTGAATGTTATGGAAAATATTGCAGATGAGATAAATGAACTGTAAATTACAGCCAATGTAGTTCTATTTTGGTATTTGATGACAATAGTTCAACTTTTTTAACATAATTCGATACAAATTAACCATACTGTTTTGGTGTAAAATGTCTTAATGAAACAATAAGTCTGTCAAAATTATAGATATTTAATATCCTTAAACACTTCCTGCCTGACATACATAATCTCTTGGGATTCCCACAAAAAACAGAACAAGCTTTCAGGATTCAAAAAATGGGGTGCCAAATCATTGTAATCAAAGATTACATACTCATAAATAGCCAGTTATTGTTAAGAAAAGAGCCACTGATTCTCAAAAAAATAACATTAGCCATATCTACCAAACCAGCTAACAGAACTAATTTTTATAAAACCTGACAGGCAAACAATACTTCCAAGAAAGAGGCTTACTATGCTTCCATAATCACTTTCAATAAATTACTGAACAATTAAAAAATCTTCTCACCAATTTATTTAAAACATAATTAAATGATTTTCTTTTATAGAAATAATATAAGTCTGTCAATTAATCTTTAAATACAGATTGAACATTTTAAAATTCTCTGAATTTTCGGCATACTTGTACATACATAAATATGTCCTCTTTTTTCTGTTTTAGCCTCTGGAACCACTGTAAAGTATTACTTCACAGGATGTATGAGGATGATATGTATGAATGTAAATGAAGTGTTGTAAAGTCTTGTACTATCTAAGGTCGACCATTCCTGAGATGTGTGGTTAATTGAAACCTAACCACCAAAGAACACTGGTATCCATGTACTAGTATTCACATCCATATAAAAGTAACTGCCTTTACCAGGATTTGAACCTTAGAGCTCTCGACTTCAAAATCAGCTGATATGTATGACAAGTTCATCACTAGACCAACCTGGTGGGTACATAAATATGTTTTTGATTAATGCCTTCTGAATTGTAAATTATTTTGTAGTCATTTTTTCTTATATTTAATATCGTCATGTCAAAATATTTCTTCATGTCTTTTTTATTGTAAATGGTTAACCCCTTACAGTTTCTTTTTTCATTTAACATTTTTTGTAGTCATAAAATAAGAAATATGAGCTTCTTACTTTCCTATCATAACTTAACCAATAACATTCTGGCTAGTTTTTTTGTTTTCTTTAGTATTCCTAACTGTTTATGCCTACTGCGTGTGACTGTATTTCGGGGACTTATTCTTCTTCTGAAATAATTTTATCAATCAAAACATCATCCAAAATATTATTATTGTTACAAAAATCATGCAGCAAATTTTTTAAATTTGTCTGTAGTGCTGTTTATTCCGGATTAGGGTTTGTCGGTTTTTAAAAACCGGTTTTTTGGAGAAAATTATGAAATTCGAAAACTGGTTTTTTAGTAGAAAATATCGGTTTTCAATGTATGAATAACACTTAAAAAAAATTTGAAAATGACAAATGTAGCCA
>JAAAKQ030328601.1:0-48197 GCA_010016005.3 Zanna intricata
GGGATGTAGGATGTAGGAGGTATACTGAAATGAAACGACTGGCATTCGATAGGGAATCTTGGAGAGCTGCATCAAACTAGTCAAATGTCTGAAGACCAAAAAAAAAAAAAGAAGATATATTTCTTTGTTAGGAATTTTTTCTTCTCATATTTTTAGCAAATGCAAATGTTTCTAACAAAATTATTAAAAAGTAAAATTACAAAAAAGATATTTTGAAAAAATGAATTAAAAATAAATAGCTTCTGGGTAGAAGATTATAGAATTATCAGACTGTGTAGTAAATTCAAGGCAAAAACATAAATGTTAAAAAAAAAATGTTAATATCACGTGTGTGAAGCGATAAGTAACTAGGTTTCAGTAAAATGTTTGTTTACCATTTAATTTTTGAATTTTTAGAGAATTGGAAATGGATATAACTAATTATTTCTGGAATAAGAATTACTTTTTATTAAAATAATGGCATTATCTAATCTGAAAAGATCTGGTAAAAATCGAGACTGCTGTACTTGACTTATTCATTGTCACTTATCTAGTTTCACAAGACAATAACGAAGGCGTTTAACTTTTTTCTTAATCACTACTAAATTTACTTTAAAACTAAAAGTTTTTTTAAGCAGAGATTCTTTGATCAAGTTACCCTCCATAAAACTATAGAAATAATATTATTAAAAATAAAGAATAAAATAAAGTACGATGTGTCGTTCTGTGAAAATAATTAATAAAGTTTATTATATTTTGTATAAAAGTAGTTAAAATGTTTCCATGAATATTTCAGCGATTCCAAGTTACGAAAATTCTTCTTCATTAGAAATTTACAGACGTTGCAATAAAATTATTTTTTTTAATTTTAATATTTATAGAAAGTTGTCAACTACTGTATTTAAACTGATGGTAGACTCGACAGCTAGATCTGGTAAACGACTTGATCGTCTCATTAAAAATTAAAACTAGAAGAGACTTCATTCTATGTTGTATTTTAAAACCGATAAAAATAGTATTACGTTGGTTTAAATAGAAACATTTCTTTAGCGTTGTCTCGTACAAGAAACGTTATTATATATCTGAATTGTTTCTCAGATTGTAAAACAATCTTCGTTTAATATTATTCATACAGGTGAAAATCGATATCAAAACACGGTTTCATAAAGAAGTTTTATCCTTGCAACGGACTGACGCTTTTACACCTTCGCAAAGAAGGCCGAACCGCTGTAAGACGTACCTAATGCTTTATTGTGTTATAGATCAAAACGTTAAACTATTTAATAAATTTAATTCATTAAAATAACGGAGCAGAGTGGTAAAATTAAACTCTGAAACTAAGAAAAGAAAATATTCACAAAATATCATAATAATTTTCTCATTACAAAGATAGAAAAGGTTTTTTATAAAATGAAGAATATATAAACAATAAATACAATATACAAACATAAGAAGGAGTGAGTGTGTACTTCGATAGTGTCTTGATCTCACAAACGGAATCAGTGCGGTACTTGGGATTTCACCTGGATCTGCGTTTAACCTGGAAATGTCACGTGAGGATTAAGAGAAAACAGCTGAATGCAATTTATAGGTCTTAATTTTTAAGGCTATCTTACGCCCATGTTTCACGCGGAAAGACGAGATTCACAATTATCTGGAACTCACATCGATTCATGATACTGCACGGCAGCACAATATGAATCACCTGCAGAGACTTCAGAATCATGTAAACCAACAATTAATCTATTTGATAACAGCATGGATGTCCGACGGTTGAGACATATCCATGTACTCGGCTTTGGATCTGCTTAACAGTTTGGAGTCTGACAGCGTCAAGTTTCGTAGTATCGTATTTATTTTCTTCGATATTACTCTTTCTTTTATTGTTTTTTTTTTCTATTATTCTTTGTTATTAATCTTAGTTTTTGTGGACTATGTGGTGCTGAAATTAATGTTTGTTGATTTATGACTGAACCTGAAATTTCGTATTGGACTTTAAATTTACTTACAACTATTTATTGTATATTGCTTAATTTGGAGGTTCCTTAAGGACCCCCTTATCAAAAAAATAGTTTAAACCGATGATTTTTTTTTTTATTTTTTATAAGTGTTTATTGAGTTAAAAATGACACTTGGAAGGATTTACGAACAATTGTTTAAGTAAATCTAATTATTTAGAAAGTAGTTTAATTAATCAAGCGTATAAACTATCTCACTAGATTAGTGTAGTGCTAATATTATAATATTCCTTTAGATACGTAATTATTAACCTACATTAATAATGTTAAAATTTAAATCAAAATACTTTTGATAGCTATCTATTTTAATTGGAGAACATGAAATAAAATTATTCGCCAAAGAAAATTATAATGAAAAAATATCGATACGGTACTGCATTCTCACACAGCAATCATGATTTTTTTATGATTAAGGACTTCGATTACTAATTTTACGTGAATTATTTTTATCAATAATTATGCTAAAGTAAGTCATTAAGAAACAAGTTCATAATTATTCCTTCTTAAAAATAATTTTCGGTGGGATCACTTAGTGAAGCTCAGTATTAGCGACAAGAAATCATTGTAGAATTCCTATTCCGCATTGTTAGAAATTTAGTAATGTAGTTCAATTAATGATGATCTTCCCCTTTCTGAGAGTTTGACTAGGGAAGAGGCAAAGTCGAAAGAACAAGTCGGTTGGAACTAGGGATAATCCTGCCATTATGAAGACCTGACCTGGCTCAGTTTTTTGTACTCTCACAAAACCTCCATTATTTTGCTCCATTGCACTTCTTGCAGTCTTCTTTGCTTTCTTGTGCACACCGTAATGCCTCCTAGACCTTTTTCTTTTTTATTTTCTACCTTTGTCTTGTAAATCTTTAGTATATACTACCAAAAAATATCATTTACGAATTCTAAGCACAAAGATAATTATACGCTTGTGTACAAAGAAGAGGTCCCATAAAGCCCTTTATTTAATTGAAAGAAAAAATTTATCAAAATATTCACCTTCTAGGCAAATCTTTTAGTAAACACTATTTTATAAAATGAAAAAAAAATAAAGGCAGAAATAGCATACTTACTGTTCATTACTGTGGAAATAGAATAACATTTACAGTTAAAACAAAAAAAGTTAATTATTAAAATTCATTTAATATATTAAATATTTTCATTAAATTGTTATAGGTTCTCTATACCTTTTAACATTGTTGTAATGAATCTTAAACCTAGTACCACAACCAATTATCAACATTCATAATTTACAAATCCCGGAGATATGAGACAAATATAATTTCTCTAGATTTAGTATTTCACGGATTAATCAGATATTAATATCTCGTTTTCTAAAAGAAAACATAATTAACTATTAAATCAACTATATAATTAATATTTAAAATAACGACCTTAATCCAATTCAAATTTTAAGATGAAGGTCGCTTCAGGATTGGGTTGGTGTGTTACTCCACGGATAAAGAAGGAAATGCCCTGGTATCTATCAGGAATCCGTGGTAAAACCTTGATTTTAACGGCTACACAGAATATATTTTTAATTATTAAAAATAATAACTAATAAAAACAGTTTATATTATTACTTATAACAATAGAATAAATAGAAAAGTACAAAAAAGTAAGCACTTGGAAAATGTTAATGGAGATTATCTGAGGGCATATTACTTTTAAATGTTAAGTAAATTTGCTAAAATTCATGTTATTTTTTTCTTAGGTATTTTTAATTAGTATTATCTAAAAACTCCATACTAATTAGATTTGGTTTGTAAAAGCAATCATTAATTTTATTTTGAATATAACATTTTTTAATTGCGTGGGTAATTTATTAAAAAACCGGACGAAAATATAAGTTCCTTGTGCTAAGAAGAAAACTACAAAGCAGCCTGGTTTTATGGAAGAGGATATTGTTAGCTTTTATAGATAAATTACTATTTTATCCATAAAATACATCTTTTATATAAAAGATGACTTGCTAATTTATGGTCGCTGGTAAAAGGTGAATATTACACCGTTTCTGAATATTTTAATATCCTAACATTTTTATTCCGAATTTTGATGTCGTGAGAAGACTATTTGGTGAATATCTATAGAGTTTCGACTGTTACTAAAAAAATTTATTTCAACCATGAGTATTTTAGGTTGTAATTTTACTAGCAGGCCTAGTTTGCTAGTAATTTTCTCAAATTTTAATTTGAGGCCTTCTCAATTTAAGAATATTATATATTGCATTGCATCGAATTGCATTATATCTTTATATATTACATAGCTTAATCTATTTACCTTAATGAGGCTAGCTTTTTCAGTTCCAGAAATTTCCTTTTTATTTAAAACCACAGGTATGTATGTTTTTCTCATAATTTTTAATAATACTCGGAATCATTTGCTTACGGCTAAACATTAACTTTAAAGAGATACAGTTAGGAAAAGTTTCTTATGATCAGAAATTATTCATTTAGATTATTTAAGATGGTTACATCTCGACAGATAAATGTAACGTAAATATTAATATTAAATAGAATTATTATATAAACCAAATTAATTTCAGTATATTTTTGTTGAAACTGTTTTAATGGTGTATAAATAAAACATCTGATTTGTACTCACTGAGTTTTTTTTATGTCTACAAGAACTTGTCATGCTGAAGGTAATTAATGATGAGCAAAGTAAGAACAAGACCAAGACTAGGACAATCTTGGTATTAGTCTTGGTCTTGCTTGTTGATCTTGGTCTTGGTCTTGCATGTTCAGCCTTGTTTTTACTCATTTGACTTGTTACTTGGGAATTTTTTTTTTTAATAATTTTCCTAAATGCTAACATTATAAACATTTTATAAAGGCATAAACTATACATAATCAATATTCAACTAATAAAACACTTTATTTTATTGCGATCCAAAACATATGAAAAATCAATCATCATCCATTAATTTTCATATATTTTTATAATATACATTACTTAAGTTAATATAATTATATTTTTTTATTGATGCCCATGAATTAATGCATAGTAACCATCGAGCCGACTCGTTATTCAATCGATTGCGATGTTTCCGTATGACAAGTGATGCTTTTAAAAACAGCCTTTCGGCTGGAACAGATGTGGCCAAAACTGACAAAAATCTCGACCCATTTTTGCCAAAATAGGAAATTGCCGCTCATTACATTTCCACCAATTTTATACACCTTCGTTGCTCATAGCTCTAGGTTGATTTAAATATTGTTCTAATTCTTTTTTCGAGAATTGAGAAGATGACGAAGAAGATGGAGCTGAATATAATCTACTAAAATCTATAGCATCATCATCATCATCCTAACACTCTTCATTTGTATCTATTGGTGATTCTTCTACTGGTTATCGGAGTCGATATTTTTCATAGAACTTTTCAAACCGTTTTTGACTTTTGCTCTTAATCTCCAAACCCCAAGGTGTTAAATCGAATGTTTCAACTTTATGTTTGGATCTAAAATTAGCGTTGTACAATAAATCCAATTTGTTTTTTTATAATGCTTCAACATTTTGTCTCCAGTAGCTTGAAAACCCAAAGTGAGCTGTTTATCCACTTCAGTTCATTCAATTTTTGAATCCAGTTGTTTCGTCAAAGTTTCTATCCTATCCAACAAAAGGTTAAATGAAACTATAACAAAAGAAAGCGTGACATATTTATCACCAGCAAGTTTTGTCGTCAAATTATTAAAATTTTATGAATTTTTTCCAAAATTGCCCATTCTTCTTCTATAATTTTGAATTCATTTAACTCAGAAACACTACTGAACAACGTAACTATACCTTTCTTCAATTTTTGTTCCCAGAAAAAAAGCATATCTTCAAGTAACGACAAATATTTTAACTCATAATTTCAACGGAATTTATACTTTTTTGTTTAGTCTTGCACATTTGGTCTTGGTCTTGTATATTAGGTCTTGGTTTTGGTCTTGGTCTTACGAAAAAGCAAGACCAAGACCAATTTTACTCATCACTAAAGGTAATCATTACTTATTTGTTACATACCTACGTCGCTAATTGTGAGAAAGTTAGAAAATATTTTGGCTTAGATAATGTTGATTTCATTAAATTGACATAAGAGAATGCATATCGAAGCGCAGGCTAGCACATTTATCAAAGTTATTAAGATAAATAAATTAAATTTATTGTAGGTGTTCAGGGCCAAGATTCAAACCCACAATATACCGTAATCATAGAGTAGTTTCATTATCAGATTTAAAATACCAATAAATCTTATGGATAAATAAGAATAACGTTGAATAAATAACAATAAATATTATAAAATTTACATGATTTACTACTGGAATAAAATTTTCCTCTAAAATAAAACCACACTGATTGTTAAGATGAAATTTTCTTGACGATATAAAGTTTTAATTCTATAAATTTACCATTTTTTAATTACTTTTGGTAGAAATGAATTGAACTAGAACGAAAGCCAAGTGTCTAGAATATGACAGAACCCTGAAGTTATATTTAAATAAGAATGTTAGTTCAACAATTACCAAGATTTTCCGCCCAGTTTATAACCATGGGTGGATTTTCGTTTTAATTATAAAACATCATTAAATTAAAATTTATCATTTCATTGTTTATTATGCAATATTTTTTATTCAAAACTGGTTGTTTTACATCAGAATAAAATCAAATTAACGGCATAATAATTCTAGAGAAAGTAAAAATTCGTACTATTCTATGAAAGTAATATTTCTCGTAATACAAATTAAATAAGTAAGATATGGAAGTTGCGAAGTTGAAAAAACTTTCTTAGGCTTCTATTTCTCAACTAAAAATTATGTATCGAGACTTAATTGGATTTTGAATACTCACTCGCTTAACCTATTAATTACAAGAAAGTGATTTGCATGTTTAGGAATAGTTCCTACGCTACTATTTCATTCGTACTGGAAGATAAAAATATCGTAATTTAACAAATCTTAATTTATATTCATTTTGATTTTACATTGCCTTGTGATGTTACAAAGTGTTGTAACATTGTTATAAATAGCATAACATACAAGCTGCCATTAGGGAAAGTGTGAAGTTGTTGTTCACTGTTAACTTTCTTAGATTACCTTCGTGAATCTTTTCTCATCAGTATGATAAGCTGTCCGAAATGCAATTAATATTCAGCACAACTAGAGACAACTTCATTCTGCTCACAACGCATTTAACTTCATTGGAATTTAGCTTTATAATTAATGCATAATTATGTAGATAAATTCATACTGAGTAGCATCATTACTCAAAGAGAAAGCAACTCTAACTAGTTCTTGCATGTCAGTTGTTTCACATGTATAACACCATTTTGTTGAGAAAATATATTAAACTAAATAGCGACTCATACAGTTGGGGGAATGCAAATATTTTTTTTATTACATTGCATGTTTTACAAGTAATCATTTTTTTCCTAATTACAAATAAAATTTTACAAGCAGTAATATTTGAAGAAAACGAGGTAACTATAAAAATAAAGCTATATAAATAAATACTAGAAATATAAGTGTAGAATATAAAAATAGAACTAATGGTTTGCTGTACAGTTGAAAAACAATCATTTTGTTTAAAAAAAAGTTATTATTGGTTCTAAAACAGGATTATAAAGAAAACATAATAAAAATATTAACCGGGCATGGTTATTATATTAAGCTAATAATATTATACTTGTATTGACAAATTATAAAAAGTATAAAAAACCAAATCAGAAAATTAGTCAAGGGTGCTCTTAAATTAGAACCAAAGAATTAACTATTCCTAAACTCAAACGAAAATTATTCCTAAAAATACTAACAAGATAAACCTCTATCTACAGAAAAAAGGCTGTGAAAATAGAATTATCGAATAAATTATATCCTGAATAATTTCATTGGGTTAGTAATATTTTGGGTCAAAATCACTAATGCAAGAAACGCCAGTTATGCGAAATAACATTAATAAGATAAGATCTAGCAGATCTACTTTAGATTATCTGGGAGAGTTTAATGAACGTATAAAGGGTTGATACGAAAGAGTAAAAATCCTTATTAAGACAGAAATAATTAAGACGAGTAATTCAATTTATACTTAAAATTAATTTAACAGTAAACATTATAAGTGTCATGTCAATGTTTATCACTAAACGGATTAACTTCGCCACAACCAGTTATTTGGTTTCAAAATATAAAAAAAGAAGAAAAAACCAATAGATTTAAATTTGTCAAACGATTTTTTCACATAACATAGTACCAAATAATTTTTTTTTAAATTATAAAAATGACTGAGAATCGTTTGATTTATTTCAGGGTGATAATGTATAGCCATCAGCTGGGAATTACGGATCACAGAATCACGGATTTACTTTAAGACAGGAAGGTTTTTTAACCTCCAGAACCACCGTTAGGTATGTCTTCAGAGGATGAGATTGTAGCGTGTGTGAAAATGCCAAGCCTGACCGGGGATTCGTACCCGAGACTTCCAAATGGAAGGCCAAGACACTCGCACCACGGAGGCCTCTCTTTTTATCTGTTTAGCCTCCGGAACTACCGTAAGGAATTAACTTCAGAGAATGAATGAGGATGATGTGTATGAATGTAAATGAAGTGCAGTCTTGTACAATCTCAGGTTGACCACTCCTGAGAAGTGTGGTTAATTGAAATCCAACCACTAAAGAACACCGGTATCCACGATCTAGTATTCAAATCCGTATAAAAAGCGCCACGGAGACCGGCAAGATAAAAGGGTTTGAAAATTTTTGGATGACTGAATGCAACGAAAGTAATAAAACATTATTTATGCATGAATGAGTATAGCAATATTTAACAACATAAGTAAAAAATAAATAAAAAAAGTTTTTAAAAATCTAACTTATAATTTTTAAAATGATGGTAAGAGCGACGCGAAAGGGAACAATTTCATTATTTAAACAAATGAAATGTTCAATAAGCAGTTAGTTTTTAATTTTTTTAAACCCTTTTTTTCTCATAAGCATCCTTTTGACAGAAAAACAATGAAGATCAGAGATATTAAAAGTAATTCTTTATCGAGTACCATTAACCTGACTTTTAAAAACAGGATATTACCTTACTTCCAGAAAATGGTCTGATTTTAATGAATAAAAAAAGAAAATAAATTGATATGTTCGTCTCCTAAGTAGAATAATTTGTAGGAATTACTGTTTTCACTCGTCTACAGAAGTAATTTTAATTTTAATTTAAAATAATACCCTAAGTAGAAATTTTATAAAAGTATACAAGATTAATTTTTTTCCCTCTTGTTGACTATATAACTAATCGTTGATATATAAACTAATTTTTGATTATATACAGGTATACCTGTAACTAAAAGATTATATTATTTTGCTATGAAGAAACTATTGTAACACCTAATCGACAAGCGAAGTCAGAACACGACGGCATAAATATTATTAAATAATCCTTTAAAAATGATCATTATTTTTTACTATTGCTATTGCTATTGCTTTATATCTTTCGACATAAGTGAACATTTTTAGATCTATCCTTTTTTAATTTTCTTTTTTTTATTTATTTTTTTTTAGGTTAGTTCTACTTAGTTTTGTTTTGATTTTAACAAAAAAGAACAGTCCGTTGATCTTTTTTTTTTCATATTTGCTAAGGAACCTTTTCTACTTCAAGGGACTTGCTTCGATGTAAATTGTAAAAATGGTCTGTGCATCACTCGCGATTGAGCTGACGTATTGTAATGTAATGATTTTGGTTTTATGACTTTTTTGTCCGAAGAATTTTTCCTTGGAATGAGATAAATTATCCGCAATTCCAACTCTAAAAGGATAGAAATGGAATAAATTTTATAAGTGCTTAAAAATGACGGTGCATTTATTTAATTGCATTTTCAATACTGAAAAGTTTCCATCTTATCTAAAAAATCATAGTATGAAGCGTTTTTAAAAATAGGAAATAAAATGTCTGTTGAAAGTTCTAAGTTGATTCTTCTTACCTAAGAAATGTTAAATTTTCAAAATATCAAATTTTTTGAAAAAATTGACTTGTGATTCGTCAATTTTTTTTGTTCTTCCTGCTAATCAGTTTGATTTCATAAGGAGGAGCTTCAGTGATTCGCCCATTGTGGGTGAATATATATAAACAACGTATCAGAAAAAATATTCTTGAAAAGAAGTTTCCGGCATCGTCCTGTACTTATCCAGAATTTTGGATTCTGTTGACAACAATAAACCAGAAAAAAATCGTAAAACTCCCGCCTCCATTGATATTGTTCACTCCCCTGGTGTTTCTTCTGCCTATATTATGAGGTGACTATCAGCGAGTAGCAGACGCTTATAATCTTGAGATTTATCTAAGTTAGATATATCTAAAAAAAAAAAAAATATATAAGATATATAAAAAATAAGATATATATAAAATAAAAGATATATCGAAAAAAAAATTGTTATCAGTAAAAGAATGAATAAATATATAAGAAAGATTAATCAGATATAGTAAGAGTAGGAGGAAGAGATGTATTACATTTTTTGAAATTTGAAACATTTTTTGAAATAATATAATTATATTATAATATAATAATTAGTATATTATAATTATATTAATTTATTAATATAATATATTTTATTAAAAATGACCAAAACAGAACTGATAAGAAAAGTTTTTCTTGCGATAATCAAATTTAAAACTAGTTAATATACTAAAACCAAGTTAAAACAAATAATCACGCGCTGGTGTTTGAAAATATGGTGTGTGATAAACACTATTAAAAAAATACATTTATTTACTTGACAGTGGCACTAGCTTTAATATGATGCCAAATAAATTTTTTTTTAAATATGTAAAAATAAGTAAGAACTAAATTTTATCCTAAAGCTCTTTTTCGAAATATTAATTTTATACAGCTCTATATGAATAATAAGAGTAATTACAATCACCTCTGCTATTCCGCTACCTTTTTGATATAAAATTCTCTAATTGTAATACCAGTAAAGAAGAAATTTATGCAAGGTGTAATGAATTACAGAAGTTCAATTATTTTTATTATTGACTGTTGTACATTTGTATTGCACTTATGACATATATAAAAAAAAAATAATAAAAAAAAAATTGCTATCCGGAAAAGAATGGATAAATATATAAGAAAGATTAGATTATATTATTATATATAACTAGAAAGATTAAAGAACGGCCAATCGACAGAACTTAATGCGTTTAATAATTTTTATCTGCGGAGATGGAAGACAATCTTCTACATGGGGACCACTGTTTCTTTAGTATCGTCAGTTTTCCTCATATGACTGATATTCAAGAAACAGTTCAAAAAAACAAAAATAGTCTATAAGTCTATTTTGAAACGCATGTAAATACACGATCACAAATTAACTTGCATACAAGGAAAAGATCAAAATTTTATTTTAAAGTTGAATCATGTTGATTATATTTTTATGATCAATTCCTTTTTCAGTGGTTCAAATTTATTAAAAATAAACCTGTTAAAATATTATATATATCTTTTTTCATAAAATATAAACAAATTGTAAAATATTTAAGGAAACTTTTTTTAGCAATCGTTTACGATGAATGGTGTTCATCCTGTACCTGTGCAAATAATAAAAACATTTCTACTGTGAGAATCTGTCTATAAAAACTTACTTGTTAAAAATTTTTGTATAGGTATATTTTCAGCCGGTAAGATAATAGCGGAAAGGAAATAGCACAATGGTTTCATCAATAGATGGGTCGGTAGTTGCACAAGGCAGGGTAGGAAAGCGTTGAATTTCAGTGATTGACACAGACACTGCCTTGAGAGCAGAAGGAGGTGCACCCACCTGGTACAAAGAAGGTGGTTCATGCCTTCTTGAAAGGAAGAGAACATACATTTTTTTATAATCAACAATTTAGAATTTATATTGTTAGAAAAGTACTTCAATACCTTTTTATAACTGAGCGAAGTTACCAGCGCATAAATAAACATATCAAATTCTCAGTTCACTAGATTGTTAAAAGTTAAAAAAATACGAAATAAGGTACGACTGGTAGCGGTTTTAGACACTTACACTTCAGGTGAAATTTTTATAAAATCTACAATATATCTTATCTGAAGAAATAGCAGTTATTCCTTGTAATATTTCTTCTATAATAATCTTCTGTAATAATGAAGCAACTGCATTGTTGGACGTACCGTGTTCAGTATTTCTTGTTGATAATATTTCATTAAATGTAACAGTAGACTGAGGATTCATGAACTCAAAATTATCTAATTAATTGTTTATTATATATGATATCGAATTTTTGAAATCCATGAAATTTTCTTTGAAAGTATATAACCATAAATAATTAGGAAACAGCATATTCATATACATACGACAGTAAAATATTTAATATTTTATTTAATCTTTAAATAATCAACTATAATTCATAAGAAGTGAAGTTGTAAAATAAGAAACTATCTATCAAATCTATTGTTATTCTTCAATTTTAAAGTTAATTAATCAATTTTTAATAAATCTGTGACTTCTGAAGTACAATTGGCTTGATTGAGAAAATATCAAATTCAGAAATAACTGAAGAGAACTCGAACCATTAACACAACACTACTGGTAGAAAAAAAAATTAATGTTTCTCTAAGTGTGATACCATTTCTTGAATTTCTTTATTACGTACATTATAGAACTATAAATACAAATTTTCCATCACCTTTTGTTTTAAATAAATTAAGCTAAAAAAAAAAAAAAACAATTAAAGGACAATGTAGTTAAAATCTGTAAAATTTATAATTTTGCATAACCATACATGTGTTAGAATGATTTCGCTGATGCTTTTCTTTTTATATATAGCCTCAAGCAAATACCGAATTAATGTCTGATTTAAATAACTGTTATATTTTCAAGGAGGGTATTTCTGCCTGCTATTCTGACACTGATAAACAATATGACCATTATTTTAAAAATGACATCCACAGTAACAGCAATGTTTGCTTAACATATTAGTGAGATGTGTATAGAAATATTCATAGTTAGTTCGTCACCCACAAATTTTGGGCTGATTTCTTTTTAATATAATTAGAAAAAATAATTATGATAACTAATTGGGTTAAGCATGTATACGAAAAGTCCTAACCAGAGGTAAAACTCAAATATTTCTGTTTTGTTTTGTCTGGTTGCAGGTACGATGCTGTCGTAGGAGGAATATATGGAATTCATCCTGTTGTGTGGCTGTGGAGGTTATTCACATCGTGGTAATATTAATGATTTTAATCGACGATATCCAGAATGCCAGTCAGTATCACACAACACTGTGCGAAGAGTACTTGACAAGTTTTAGGAAATTGGTAATATTGCTGATATACCATGATAGGGAAGGCCACTGACTGATGACGCAATATAAAAAGCAGCAATCGCGAAGGTCTGTGGAAGTCCAAAGAAGTCATTTTGGCAGACCAGCCTTGAACTAAATGTTTCTCGATTCACTGTCCACTGTATTCTGAGAAAGGAAAGGTTTCATCCGTCCAAGCTCTAACTCCTGCAGCACTGTTTCCTGATCGTAGGATGGAAATGTAAATTTATATACAGAATCGAGAAGAATGCGGACTTTTTGTCCCCTATAATGTTTTTGGATGAGGCTAATTTTTACGTGAAAGGTTAAATCAAAAAAAATTCTGCCCTACTAGTCATAGGAAAATTCCCATTGATACAATCACTCCATACAGCACAGTTCTGATAGTGTAATGGTATGGTGTTGCATCTAAAATGATCGTAACATTGACCCGTACTTTTTTAAGGAAATGTAAACGGCGAAAAATATCTGCAAATACTCAGAGATTGGCTGATGTCCACATCAAAGGGGAAAGTCATCGAAGAACATCCCAGGTCCCGTTCAGGTTCATCAAGATGAGCTCTTTCACGTTACGAAAGTGCTGTACGATATTGGCTGGATGAAAGCTTTCTTGAAGATTGGATTGGTTGCAGAAGATCTGTTGTATGGGTTCCATGGTCACCAGATTTGAATCCAATCGATTTTTTATAATTTTTTTTTTTTTTTTTTTTTTTTTAATTTAACCTTCGGAACCACCGTTAAGATTCTCTTCAGAGGATGAGATGAATGAATTCTAGCGTGTGTGAAAAATGCCATGCCTGACCGGGATGCGAACCCGCGACCTCCGGATGAAAGGCCGAGACGCTACCACTCGCGCCACGAAGGCCGGCAGCCGATTTTTTATCCTGGGATACCTGAAATACCTGAAGGTCAGGAGTATACAGTATGAAGATTCGCGATATGGCCCACTACGCACCGGGCGGGATTGATGACCAATATCATTGAAAGTTATTATAGTTCCAGGGTGTTAAACACCCTTAACTTCTACAAACAGACCTTCGGGAATTTGACGGAAGAAATATTGAACAAATACTCTGATTTTTTCAATAGTATGAAAAATGAAAATGTTGGAATGGAAATGGAACGGTCACTCGATATGTAAAAAAAGAATAACCAAACATTAATTTGAATTTGATTAATTTTTTTAGAAAACTATTTCTTATTCTAAAAATGCTACTTGGGTCCTGATTTTGAATGTGTTTTTGATACCGTACATTCTACGGTATCAAAAACATGTTTGTGCAAAAAAAACGTAGAGTATTATTGATAAACTTTAGCTGATCTAATCTTGAGGAAGAATTGGTACTGACTATTGAAACATTATTGTTTTAATACCAGTATATCTGGCAGATAATATTTACGTAGAAAAAGAGTTGAAAAACAAATATTTTGGTAGGCTTAAACTACTTCATCAGGTTTTATTTCATCTATTGTGGAATATTTTTATATTTAAATAACTTAAAATTATTACGATTAAAAACGAATGTTGAAGGATAAGAAATATCTTTTTAATTATAAACATGAGAAGTTTGTTTGGATAAACTGTGTTAGAAATGCCACTATAATAATAATAAAATATGCATTGTAACGATGAATATGATACGACATTGAAAAATAAAAATATGATTAAAGTATTGCCATCAATGCGATTAATTAACAATAATTTCTGCGTGGAAATGGCTCTTAGGCGCCTTGACTTTTAGCAGTAATACCCTATTGTCAGTTAAGTAAGCTATGTTATTAAGCAATCGTTATAATAATTTCTTTTCCGCAGTCGTTATTGAAGAAGTTATTTAGTTTTTTTTTTCTTTAATATGAAAAGTTTTAATCTGTTCGAAGTTACGGCTGAACAATAAGAACAAGACAGTGAAAGTTGCATCGAGCATTAATCAAATTATCACTTGTGTTCTTTATACTTGTACACCATTTTCTTATTTAAATGATGAAAACAAACATAGTGTATATTTTTTTAAAATTATTATTACTTATTAAAATAAGTCTTATTCAGTATATATATATTTAGAAAAGTATATTATTAATCTTTTCACACAGACGTAGACTGTAAGATTAAAAAGGAGTTTTGTAACTTTTCTTTAGGTTTTAAAGACAAGTTTTCGTAATGAAATGAAATTTCATATTTCAGCAGAAAAGTTATCCGGAAATTACTTCTCGCTGAATTTTGATATTTACGTTTGAATTTTTCAATCATCATATCAAATCGCTCGAATCTTTCATATGAAATATGAAATTTACGCTTGAATTTTTATATCGCCATGAAATATTTTATTAAGTTCCTAACTCAGAAATAAACGATACAACGATTAGTAAAGTAGTATCTTAAAAAAATTAAATTTATTTTAAACGAAATTTTATTTATATACTTACGAATAATCAGTAGGTTTTAATATAGATAAATGACTAGATGAAATATAACCTCTTTTTAATCATTTATTTATTTAATTAAAGTGAACATAATGATGTTTGATTAAGTTAATAATTATCAAAAGAAAATTACCGGAAACAATTAATGAAATCTTGATTCATCTTGTCATATCATAATCACCTTTTGAGTCATCAGTTATCATAGTAATTAACTAAATTTGTTAATTTCGTTAGGAAATATTTAACTTTTAATAACTCATACTTTAGTACATCAAAATTGTAATGAAACATTTATGAAAAATTAAATTTATGATCTATGAAAAGTATTAGTTAAAAAATACTTTCGAATAAAAATTTATCTAATAAATATTTACTCGTATTTATTGAAATTCATATGTACCTTTTATTTGCTTTTCAACCAAACTAAAAATACGTAGCTAAAAACGGCTATTAGTTTTCGGAGGGTAATACAACATGAAAAACCAGCTACATCCGAACGATTTCATGAAAAATCTAATTTAATTCATTGGTAACAAAGTAACTCATCGGGGATAATTATTCGTTGAAGGGTCAACCTCGGTGTGCAAAATGTTTAAAAAGTATATAGTTATATACTGACAACAAGGATATTTGCCTGACTATTCTGTGAAATAAACTATAATTTACGTGTAAGTGTACTTTTCTTATAATTATTTTGAGTAATATAAAATTTCAATAGTAAGTATGTATGAAAGCGTGGAACTTTCTGCAGTTTTAAATTTTAAACGCTAGCTAACCGAACTGTAATGTACTCACGTATTAGGTGGAATTACAGACGTACAAAATATTTTTTTTTTAATGGATTGTTATAGCATAAATCCAAATGATTGAAGGCCAAAGAAAAAGTTATAGGAAGCGAAATGTTATGAAAGAATAGAGGATGCAAATGACGGACTCAAAGAACAGGGTTACACGAAAACGTTTTATGAGAAAAGAGACAAATCCTTCGTATTCTTTTTCATATAATGTATAATTTTTTTTTTAATGTTAATTTTCCTGATGTAGAAAAAGCTTAAAACTCAAACTGGATTTTATTATTATATCTTTTTATAGAAGTAATTTATAATAAACAGTGATGTAATATTATAAGATACACAATAAGAAGATAGGAAAAATATGCTACATTAAATTTATGACGAGTTATACACATTTATCCTTAAAACTAAAATGATTGCCATTGATTGTATCATATTCTAAATTACTATAATTTAATGTTAAGTCGTAAAATGAAAAGAATAAGTAATAATGCAAATGAAAGCGAATGTCGTGTGTAAGATGAAATAAACAGATTAATTAAATTTATTTGTAATTAAAGGATTAGTATGCATATAATACCATCTGACTGAACATTTAAATAACAAATAGCTGCTCATCAATCAGATTAATTAATATTAATGGAATAATAAATGTCATTACCACTAATTAACTTATCGTAGTTTGTAACTGTCATATTAATTTATTGATTCCTTTCACGGTCACTTCATTTGGCTGAATTACATTTCAACACGTCGTTGAAGTACGAAATATTTGTACTTATTAACATTAATATTTCTGGCATTGGTTGTATCTTAATTCTTTTTCACGTATGGATCCTTACATATATTTAAATTATTTTGCTAATTTTAAACAATATCTACTCAGCATTTAAAACCTTTTTTCCATCCATTTTTTTCTTATCCATCAAATTATTTAAAAATAAATTTGCTTTTTATTTTATTTTTGTTCGTACGATGAGGTAGTTGAGATATGTAAAAAGAAGAATTGTATTAAAAACAAAGTTAAGAAGCTGGAAGAGATTGGGGGGCAAAGTGAGATAGATAAAATTGCAGAAGATCCTTTGGAAAAGTGAGGAAGCTGAGAAACAAAACGATACGAAAAAAATTAAAGATGGAGAACTCCCATTCTATACGTCATGGGATAAAGTGAAAATACGTGCTCAAAAATAAATGATTGTTCAGAATAATTCCCATGATAGTTTACAGACAGGATCCCTGCACGGTTCATCAGAATCCAATAGCTCAACAAAAATATAGATCTGATTTTCTTCCACAATGTGCTGCCGTATGTCCAAATCTCTGACATCCAAGGCACCGCAATGGAGTTAGGATAAACGGACGAACCTCAAATCTGTGAAAGCCGGCTTTTATTTTTTCTAGACACTTCGGTTAGTTGAATTACAAGACATGCAAAGCGGATGATACAACTTCTCCATTGTGTAATATTTCAATCGTCGACAAATTGCACCTCCTGTTCAGCCAATTCCTCGATGATTTCCTCCTTTTTTCAGTCCAGCAAGTCCCTGTACTCCCTTCGAGATATTTAGAGTACCGTGCGGTGTAATCTCAATGTCTAATAGTCCAATTTTCTACGCTTCAGTAAGCGTGACGGTTATAAATCACTGACGATTTCAACAAATAATCCGACAGTAGTCTTCCTATTCTCCTTTTTCTGTCCTCCTGCAGTTTTCGTGATGCACAAGCTATTACGAAAGGACTAATCTTGTCAAAATCTCCTTTCCTTTTTATAGCAAAAGATTTCGGTCGAAACTTGGTTTTATCCATCTTTTCTACATTTGTAGACTCAACACTTTTTCTTCGCTTTGCTTGCGAAGACAAAAGACTCTCCAATACAGAGGTTTTTATGAGGACCTCTGCTACAAATATTTCAGAAGTACACAGGACAGAAGAAATATGGACAACATAAATTCTTGGGCAAAGACAAAATTAATGCCACTAAATGTGAAAAAACGAAAATATTTTTCTTTTCTAGCAAAAAAACAACATCGTTCTTCAGTAACAGAGTAGGAATCCCAAATGAAGGAGTTAATGAGGTTAAGAGCCTTGGTAGTCTCTTTGACGCTAAATTGTCGATGTTGAAAATGTTTAATACTTAATATCAAAAGCCAGTAGTAACCTCGGCTTATTACGATGAATGCCGAAAAATTTCGTTGATATTAGAACTTGTATAAATTATTCACTCAAATATTCCACTTATTTTTGGAATTGTGATAAAGAATCCAGCTCTAATATGATGGAAGGTGTCCAAGAAAGGTTTTTCATGGATCAAGGGAACGTTTTATTTCGCAACAGACACATGCAGTGAAGAGCTCTGTCTTCAGTTAGGCATCGCCAGTCTTGCCTCTTGAAGAACCTTTTTTCACTTGGTGAATCAGCTTGAGCATCTGTTCCACTCTTCGACAGAACCAATAAAACATTACATCACTTCTTCGGGTGAAACCAACTTACCAAAAGGACGCTCCCCCGCCCATCTCCAACACCTCAAAAAAGTGTGTTCCACGTGCTCTTGTTCACCAGGATCATCGTAGTACCAAGATAAAGGAGAAACACGCCTCTCCTGTGATAAAAGTAGATATTAAACGAACCATACCCTGTAAACCTTTGGACTATCAAAAAATCTCCCTCCCAGTGCATCCTGTCAATCCATATCTTAAATGCACGGCATTAACCAGTAGGCCCATCTGCCGGTAGACGCTCCAGATGATGTCCCAGCCACCTTTCAATCAAATCCCTTCTGACCGTTATCGATCCTTAACCGTGTATCTTTCATAGCGTTCTGCAACTAACAAATCCAATGGAGATATACCTGCAAATCACACGTACCGCCTCCAACGACACGGATTTTATGCCTGTGTCATTCTGAGCGCAAGCCTTCGATACATACTATGAATTTGTCACGGTTACGTTGGATTTAGAAGATGTTGTACCACACCGGTGCTGCATAAGTAATGAGGTCACCGTAGACGTAATGATTCACCTTTTGGAAGCTTGGGGGTCTCCCGTGTTCATCATCAGCCTGGCAACTGCAGAGGTTATTCTCTTGCTTTTCTGACATATCTCCTCAACATGTGTAGTAAATCCCTCAACTCATCGAGTCAAACACATAAGTACTTGTTTCTCCTCGAGGCGGTCATTCTAGTGCCCTCCAGCTTAACAGAAAACTTGGGCATCCACCTCTTGCCCATTATCAACAGGATTTGTGCTTTCCATGTTGATATAAGAAGGCCGCTTGTCTCTCAGCCACCCCACTAAGTCTGCCAGCTTTTCATTCGCCAGACCCTCACCTCTTTGACCGACTTCCCTGTCGCCATCGCAGTGAGGACGAACGCATACGCCACCACACATCACATTAAGCAATGTGCAGCCACAACTACAGAAACCTTTCAGCCCAGGAGGCAGTCGTAGACCATGTTCCATCAGTCTGAGCCCAGGATTGATCCCGGGAGACCCCCTCTCCATGGCCACGACGCCTGAGAAAGGAAGCCTTTCTCAGAAGTGATCTTCAACTCTCTCTCTGTCAGTAAATCTTGGATCATCCTGATCAAGTAGGGAGCCACCTTCCTTTCTACTAGCTTGCCAATTATAGACTCCCAGGATACATTATTTCCAGCCTCCGTGGCGCGAGTGTTAGTGTCTCGGCCTTTTAACCGAAGGTCCCATGTTCGAATCCCAGTCAGGCAAGGCATTTTTATACACGCTACAAATCAATCATCCCATCCTCTGAAGATATACCTAACGGTGGTTCCAGAAGTTAAGCAATAAAAAAAAAGAAAGGATGAATTAAAATGCATTCTTTATATCTACTAATATTACTAGGGAGATCCTCCGTGTTGCCTTGTTCCCTCTGCCCCGTCGGTTACAATCCTCGTAACCTTCTTGATCATATCAGTTGTGGATCTTCCTTTCCTAAATCCATATTGTTTTTCTAATCAGCCACCTCTACATTCCAACTCCATGACTAACCTCCAGGCCAGTAGGGTCTCAAAGACCTTCCCTTATATATTTATAAGGGCTATAGGTCTGAAACGCCCCCCCTCATTCGGGATTAACACCAGCCGCACTGCCTTCGGTGCCCTGGGAGTCCTCTCACACTGTACGGCCCGATTAAAAGAGTATCGTCAATGATGACGTCTCGGCAAAGACCCTAAGAATCTCCACCGAGACCCCATCTAGAGCAGGGCTTTTCCGCAGTCTAAGCCTTGCAACCGCGTATTCCAGTCACCTTTTGTAAACGGCGGGATCTCGTCCACCAAGACTCCCGTCTTCATCAGCTCTTGTCAGCAGGAAAAAGCTCCTGCATGATGCCACTCAGTTGGGCCTTGGGTAGCCAAGTGGTGATCACTCAAATCTGCCCCTAACTATTTTATAAGTGGATTGCTCCAAACGGATCTACGCTTCGACAGAACCAATCAAACATTACATCACTTCTTCGGGTGAAACCAACCTAACAAAAGGTCGCTCCGCCGCCCATCTAACACCTCAAAAAGGTGTTCTTCATCATCAGCAGCATCAAACGCAGTACCTACATAACGGAGAACCACACCTCCCCTTGTGATGGAGGTAGACAATGAACTATTGCTCCAAACGGATTACTCTCAAGGTCGCTACAGAACTCCTCCCATTTTACTCTTTTCGAGGTGAAGAGGTGAAACTCCCTTCACCTCTTGAATCAACTTTACCTTTGGGTAAAGTTAATTCATTCATACATATCATTCCCAATTTTTCATCTCCTTCGCCAAGAGCCTAACTCTTCTTAGTCACTCTACTGCCCAGCTCGGAACTCTTGACATTGAAGTCCCCGCAAATCAGTATCCCAACCCCGTAGGTGAAGACACACACCTTGTGACGATTTCTTGCCACAGTTTAAACAGCTCCTTGACCCATCGGATCCCTGGCAGCTGGAGGCCTTATGGCCAAGGTACCAGCATCTGTAACATCTTTCTTGTTCCATGTTAGACATAATTATGGGCACCAACTAGCATACGACCTTTGTAGAAGCTTTTCTGTATCAACATTGTTAGGTAGAAACGATGTCAGCTGTGTGCCTGATTGTGCCGGTCTCATCTTAATAGCCTGAACATTTGCCTCCTTAGCCTCCATATTCTGCATCACCGTCTTGATAACCTCCTCCTTTGTGACGAGGGCATCAATATCCCTAAAAATAACCCTGTTGTTGCGTATTTTACATTTCAGGGTTACTCTGACACCATGAATCTCCTGCGGTTTCTTCAGAAACTTTTCGGGGTTTCATCCTCGGCCTTAATTCGGATTCACAGATCCTCCCCTGCTCCTTCTAAGGAATCGAAGATTGTTTTTTATATAATCGAATGTCTAATCTATCACATAATGAACGATATAAAGAAGTAGTCAATAAGGTATTTGCCTTCTTTCAGCTCAGTGAGAACAAATTCAAAAATAAAATTAAGAAGGTAATATGCCCTGTACTGATTGGTTCCCTTTAGTGACTGAAATAAACCAAGGCCAGAATAGTTATTCCATTGTGTAAAATAAAACTAAAATATTATTACTATTAGAAAGTCATTGTTGTTATTAATAGAAATTATAATACTCTTTTTAAAATCATTATTATAGTTAATATTATTATTCCTCTTTTAAGTGAAAATTATAATCTAAAAAAGATTAATTAATAATTTAACTTAAAGAAGTTTTTTAAACTCTCTTTATAAAAACATATGGAAGATTGAGACAGAATAGTTAACTATTAAAATAATACCTGCATTTATGGTAAGTTTTATGGACTATTACAATGTACTGAAGAACAATCTCCTTAACATTTCACGAAGGAAATGTAATAAACATTATTTATGGACTGTAATTAATAAATGAAGTTTATGTGAAATATTAAATTTATGTTTAATAACGTATTTTTTTTTTTTTTGTTACAAAAATTTAACTTTTTACAACTTAATTTTTATGTGATTGAAAAAAAATATATTTCCCTTAATTTGACTGCATTAATTAAATTTTTGATGTTACATATTCATCCAGTGGTATAATATAAAACAATTATTACAATAATATTATTTTTGTTGTGCCTTTTCTGCTCGAACGTGTTTAATAGAATGATTGTATTTGTTTATTTTTTTCAAAATATAATCTGAAAAATATAAATATAATTTTCAAAATATAAATATAATCAGAAATTATTTAATATCTTGTTATGATTTATTTTTGAACATCGTGTAATACGAAAGATTATATTTATTATTTCTTGTATTATTATTATTATTATAACAATAATAACGTTAAGTACACATAAGTATTTTGTGATGAATCTATAATTGTGTCTTGGATTAGTAATATCATGTTCTACATAGATATGACATTTACATTTATTGTACCTCTGTACAATACATGTTAACTATATATAAGTATAGTATGTCTTAACTTATTGTTATTGTTTGTACATATGTTATTGTTGTTATTGTTTGTTATATGTTAACGTTATCTGTACATAAATTTTTTTTGTTGAATGTACAACATACAAAGACAGCTGTTCGGTTGTACATCGTCGTCGTCATTTTCACTATAATATGTGCGACATTCGATTTAAAAAATATTTTGCGCAGTGATACATTATTTTAAATTGAATTTACAAGAAGTTTAAAGGAAATTAACAAACTGAATTGAAGGGATAAAAAATGTTATAGGGGTGATTTTGGAAATTATAATTTGGATTGAAAACACTTAGTGAAGTAATAGAACGTTGTTGTGGTGTTAGATTTCAAAGAATAAGTTAGAATAGTGTAATTGCCATTACTAAATATAAAAATCTTCAGGATTATTTTAATTATTTACTGTTTTTAGAATTTTTCTAACAATAACGGTTTCAATTTGAAGTTAGGAATTTCAGTTGACACGAAAAATCGAGTAATCAAGCAAGGAAAACATAAAATCACATCATCAAGTGACTAGCACTGTTTATTAACCGATAATTTAGAATTACATATTAATCTGTCTACATTAACAAAACGTTAAATAAAAAAAAAATATGTAATGTTGTGTTCAGTAATTAATTTATCAGTTTTGATTAAATGAATCTGATTTTTATTCATGTATTGAAATTCAACACCGTAGTAATATTTTCCCATACTGTTTTATTTATACCTGATGACGGATCTATTCTAGAAGAAAAAGTCGATTTCGCCCTTTTAAACTTTCATTGATTGGCTTCCTTTAGATTTTTACTTTATATATATATATATGTATATATTGTTTACCTGTGTGGAAATCAGTGGCAAATAGTACTTTTAAATGATTATTCATGTGATTTAATGATTGATTCAATAGTAAATGATTTACCTTACGATAGAGAAACTAGTATTTCTTTAAATGGACTAGATTAGTATTTAGTTACATTTAACAATTCTGAGAAAAAAAATATTGATGAAATATATATTAAATATTTGAAAAAATTTATTGAACTAGTTCTCTAATTGCTAAGTAGGCATATTTTTTTCCAATACACATAATTTAGGAAAAATCTGAATATTTTTAAAAATTCCATACATAAAAAAATGTTTATTTGCATTTTCATTTAAAATTTCTTGTCTGTAGACTTTCTATTTGCATATTATGAATATCGTTCAGAATACTTATACAGAAAATTGAATTATCTTGGTCATCATTAACAAATGTTATGTTGGAACACATATTGGCCACACCGCTACACAAACTTTGTAACCTTATATCAGGAAATGAAATAGAAAATAGGATTATATTCTGTGAGTTTACTGAGGTTGTTAAGCGATGTTAAGCGAGCTTGGAATAATAATAAATCTTTTCATTACAAACTATTGTCAGGCAGTAAAATTATAGTAAAAACCCCTGCCAAAACAAAATAATACATCGTTCAACTACTAGCACATATAATTAAACTTCGACAATTATGAAATATATTTAATTTCCCCAAAAAAAGATTTCGTGCACACAGATAATAACAACGTAAGTTTCGTTTTACTCAGACTCCCAACAGTCCGTGTGAAATATTTTGGAATATGGCTCCATGAGTCTGGGTTGTTTAGCAAACACCTGCAGGTGATGGACAGGGCGGAACGGAGCATCAACACTCTTGGCCGGTTGATGGCCTCCAGGTGGGGGCCGAGCGTGGCCAAACGCAAACTGATTTTATCGGCTCTAACGTCTATGCTCCTTTATGCTGTTCCAGCCTGGTTCGCGGCCCTGGGTATGAAGAGGAATGTGAAGAGGATGACCTCGCTTCAGAGGCTGGCGGCTTTGAAGATTGTGGCTAGGTACAGGACGGTGGCCACGAATACGCGGGGTGGTATTAGCGGGTGTCCCGCCAATCCATCGTTTTGATGGAAACCGTCACAGGCTACGGTTGGAATATCTAAAACAAATTGTTAATGGTGTAGGACGTAGGAGATATACCAAAATGAAACAATTGGCGCTAGATAGGGAATCTTGGAGAGCTGAACCAGTCATCAAACCAATCAAATGACTGAAGACAAAAAAAAAAAAATAATAATTCAGAATATTAGAATCAATTCGTTGTTTCTAAAAATGCTTAAATCTGACAATATCTTCAATAGTTGCTGTTTTTTTGGTATATCTTTTCGAATTTTTGGTGTTTTCTTCTGTTATTAGATTATTGCTTTATAACAACTGCGTTCCTAAAAAAATAATATGTTTCAACTGAAGAAAGGGTAAACGATTGAAGAGTACTGGAATCACTAAAATAAGTAAGCGATTAAACCATTGCAGTCGGTATAATATAGATCTAATCAACAATAATTAATATTTAATTCAATATGTTGGAAGGCTGCAGAATTCTTTTAATCTCTTCCTGACCAAATTCACGAATACTTGGTAATGGAAAATGGTGTGAATCAGAAATAAATCTGGAATAACAGCAAAACATTTCCTCTGCCGTCACTTTGGACAACAGCAGCATAACTATTTACGGATGTGCTAACGTCGCTCTTGTTTTTGACATCAATATCAAAACTAACATACAGAATTTATAGCCTGGGCAATTGGTATTCAGCTGTCTGATGAAAGAGGACATTTACTGTATAGCATTTTTTTAATATTATTTTTCATATTGTGAAAAATATCATTTGCTTTCCATTGTACGTTACATCAAGTACAATCATTTTAATTGCCCGTATTTAGCTGATAAATAATCAAAAAGATTTAGTGAAATGAAACTAATAGTGAATGCAATCATTATTTAAATTATTAAAGTAGTTTTTTAATTAATTTAACATTTCTGATGCACATTTATTTTTTTTAAATATATATTACTTTAAAATTTTATTTTTAAATTTCGACTTTTGTACCTACTTTTGTATATTATAGATTATTTTCCCCAGTGATTCCGAATGTTTACTTTCACTATATTTCTTAGTACCATATTTATAATTTTCAAGCTAAATACTTTTGAAAGAAGATGTTAATGACTGAATGCATATTAATCGTCATATCCGTGATAGGTGTTGGCTATTTCACACGAATGAACAGCCATTTTCAAGATATAAAAACTGTTAACTCAAGAACAACAAATAACTTTTAATTTTTTAATTTCCCGGAACAAATGATATCAACTTGATTTTTGGTGTGTGTAATATTTACGTGAATATCTAAAAAACTTTTCTAGGGTTTTGAAATTCGATCTTAAAAGGAGAGAAAGAAGGTAAAAAATATGTTGAACAATGATTGAAAATTTTCCCCATGTCCGACTATATTAAACGAGATATTTAGTAGATTTGGGCTTAAAAATACTCCTCAGAAAAATAACTGAGGAGATAAATCATTTTCGGGGTTTTATGAATGTTAATATTTTATGGGGTAAAAAGACATAAATGGTTTTTTACATTTTTGCGGTTTTTTGTTATTACTATTGAATCATTTAAGAGTTTTGTAACACTAATTTATGTTTGTAATTCTGATTACGTATATCGCTAGGGAAGCTGTGACGGGAAATTTAAAAACCAATTAGTGGATTCTGTGCTGACCAGACTGTTGCTCTGAAGAAATTTCAATTCACTGAGTCTTTATAAGTTAATCAGGTTTTAAGTTTTGCTTATAATTATTATTTCCACAAGCAAGACTAATAAACACAAGAGGGTCCAGGAGCCAGAGCCCTGACCAGCTAAACATTTCCTGCCCGCGACGGGAAACGCAAGTAATTATATAGTAGGGCGATGCCGCGATGGGAATATTAGTAATCTGATAAGAGATAAAAATACTATTACTTATAACATTCCTTAATTACTACATTCTTGCTTTTTCTGTTTTTTTCTCATTCCTAAACAATTAGAATGTATTTAGAAAAGTTTAAATAAATTATATATGACAAATTAGTACGATGTTGGTTAGCTCTTATATCAATATGATGTAACTTTCTGTATTTGTTATCTGTTGAATCAATGACACTTAATTATTGAATCTATTATTTTAAAAATTTTTATCAAACCACAACTAATATTGTTAATATGCGTTTTATTAAATTGGATTTTCCTTAATTTATGAATTTGTTTAGCGGTTAGTTAAGTAGCTTAAATAACAAATAGCAGTTACAGAATAATATTTTTAAACGGATCATTCGTCGGTTATTAAGCGATTTAGGCAGGTTGCGCAAGCTATTGATATTCAAATAAAAACAGAAGTACGTTTGTCGTTTAGAAGTGACGAGGGATCAGCGGATGAGAGACGTGAAGTACTTATAAAGAGGGGATCGGTACTGTGGGCGGAACAGAATGTCTTGTCGGCGATAAGAAGATTCTTCAGAGGTTTGGGACGTTCAGTGCACGCCCAAATTACTTCACATATGTAATTATGAGTTGTGATGCAAATGTTATGTCGGTCTGATCCACTCCTCCCAAACGCTATGACAATTCTTTGTAGTAGCCCTGGGAACCCTTAGAGGCAGGCAACCTGTACTGAACTTCCTGCCTTAAGGTAGAATCAGGTTCCTAAAAACACGGACACTGAAAATGTCTTTTATACCAGTATATTATTGCGTAGATATTTATGACCTTTTTCTCTCTTTCTTTTACAAGATACATACTTCATCCGTTACGTGTATATAAAGATAACAGGATACATAACTATGCATTCTTATTGCATCTACTATTTATAACATAATATAAATGATAATGATAAAATTAACATATTTCGATCTCAATCAAGGAATAAAAATCTTATTAAAATCAATATTAAAATGTTTCTTAAAACGAAAGAAAAAATATTTTTTCTTATTAATACTTTTCAATAATAATAATTTTATACGTGCTTATAGAACCTGAATTCATAAAAACACCCTCATTCAAACCATGTTGCGCTTAGATTATTCTAAATCATCCATCCATCATCTGCTTTTAATTTGCATTTCATATTATAGAAGTAGAAAAAATAATAGTATAAAAATAAAATAATATTTCAATAAATCTATCTTTTAAAATTGTTATGTTTACGTAACGTTTTACAAAAAATAAATTCAACTTTAACATGTATCATAGTACATTGTATATTCAGCACGTAGTAAATTTGTAATTTTCTCATTAATCATTCAGTTTATACATTTATACCGACGTTTGAATATTAATAAGTATGAAATCTCTACGGATTCCAAATTTATGGCAGATACTTAGTTATTTTGGTATAAATATGTTTTTTCTTTTCATAACAAACTAGATCGCGTAGTATAGTTATAACTGATTATAAAAACATAGCCTGGATTATACACAATATGCGCTGCGTATATAACTCTGCGATGCTACACACTCGTATGTGTAATCAAACACGTTGACTAGTTTAAAATATAATATTATAAATTAATATCAGATAAAAACAGGTTTCTACTATGTGTAATTTTTCTGCTCCTTTTAATTGTGATTTTTTTAATAGTATTAATTCTAAAGCGGGATGATTTTTTTTTTCTTAATTTTTAAGAAATGCCTTTGTAGATTATTTTATTCAGAAAAAAGTCGGTTTATTTAACGTATGCACAAATATAATTGTAAAGATAGCCTGTTTTCCCTGTCCATGTTTACCTGAAGACGTTGAAGAGTCTTAAAGACGATGGAAGTTGATGTTTTTGAATAGAATGAGTATAATAGTCTTTTCACTACCTCCCCCAGATGTTCCAGTCTTCTAGACATTCCCACCGTCTTATTGAAACCTTATGATCTTAACCGTTATAAAAAATAAAAAAGTAAATTGTACTCTATAATAAGAAAGGTAATAACGTCTTAATTGCAATAACGATTCTGTTTTTTTAATTTTAATTTAAATCAAGCAACACTTTGAAAATTGAAATAACATTTTCTTATCGTCTAAATATTTGCAAATAAAATTACTGAAATTTAATTAATGTGGTTTACGTTTGCATTAACCTAATTATTAATCACTTATTTGATGTACAGAAATATAAGAGGAACTAAAAAAAGTTAACGAAAAAGATAATAGCTTTTTTGCTACCTTGTTGTTTAGCTGCAATTACAGCTTTTTAAACTATTCCAAATTATTGCATAGCTTTTTAATGACTCGTTAATAACTAACAGAAAAGTTATGTAACAATTTTATAGGTTTACTCTTATCAAATTCGCAGGTCTCAAAAAATAATTGACTAAAATATTTATATATATAGTTTTTAGAGAATGTATGGAATTAATTGTTTAAAATAACTTTTACGATTATATAATTGTTATTTTCTTCATTCATTTCATGTAAAACAATCAACCCTACAAGGATAGTCAACTCTGAATCGATTATCCGCTTTTTAGAATATTGTAAAATTTGAGATAAATAATGATCGATTGCGAAATTGAGAATTAATGAGTAATTAGCTAATCTTTATTTGACAAAACTATTTCAAACAAGCAATTATTTTTTTTTTAAACTGTGTCAAACTAAGAGTACTTTAAAAAAGAACTAAAAAACAGAATATAACATTTTTAACACGTGACATATATGACATAGCCATAAAAGGTTTGATGATTACTTTAGCATTTCCGCTCACACCAAGGAACATAAAAAAAAAATGATATGATGTACTTGCTGTTTCATTTCTATTTTTTTTTTTTTTTTAATGAAGATTCGATACAGTTTTGTTTCGGTTAGTAATAAATTTAAGTGTTATTTCTCAGGTTTTAGATTTTTTTGGCTAGCGCATTAAAACTATTACCAAATAATCTTGGTAACTGGCTTTTTATGTATGTACTTTTGTATGTAAAAAAGTGAATTGAAATGTTAAATTTTTTTTTTGTGATCAGTGATTATATTATATGAATATACACCATGCTTACCTGATCAATTATTTGTTAAATTTTTGTTTTCTTAGAAAGTAAGATTAGTTAATTAGTGATTTAGTTTTTATAGAGTATGGAAATTGTTCCCTTCCATATCAGTTTGATATCAATTTTTCTTATATGAACATCATTAACAAAGTGTCACTTCCAAGTTCATTAGGGATAAAACTGATTAAAATCAGTTCAGTTTTTATGAAAACTATGTGAACCCTCTGTAACATGTATTAAGCTGTGATTTTACATTTGTATAAAATGTTGAAACTTAAAGAGGAAAAAGGTTACCTTTCATTTAATTTTTCTTAAACATAAATCTCTCTCAATATTTGCTCTTAAGATATGCGGTATGTCGTAAATTCTTCAGTGTCATTACCCTTTATAATGATGTAACCATCCGTCAATTAATATATTTTCAATTTTAATAGTCTTCTGAAAAAGGTATTTTGTATTTTATGACCGGTTCAGAATGTTTGATAAGTGGCAACCCAGATACCCAAACATGGAAACTTGCATAAAATTGTTTCTTTTCATTTGGGCACTGACCTATGAAGGCCAATGTTAATTTTTTCAGTTAAAACTTTTACAAATCAAAATTTAATCTTTTATTAGGCCTATATTAGGTCTACTGGTTTTTTTTTCTTTTTTTTTAATTAATAAAGGTAGCTCTCTATATAATTATTAACTACGTATTATTTCTTTTGCGTTATTTATGCCGAGATTAAAATAATTGTCGGTTTCAAAATTAAATTAGTAAATAATTAAGTTGAAATTAATTTACTATAATAAATCATAGTGTAACATTAATTATTTTAAATTTCTTATACATAACTTATAATTATAATCTGTAGTACAGAAAAATTTCTCGGGTGTAATTTTGTTTTTGAAACTAAAGAACTACGCGAAGAAAATCTAATATTATTAAATTTAGATTTGTTTCGGCAATACTTACTTATATATTTTATTTATACTTAGACATACCTTTTAGATATTTTATCATAATACAGTAAGTTTCACATTTGATAACAAAATCAGCGATAATTTATTTAATTTAACAAGAAGAAAAGTTTGTCTAGCTGGAAAAATAAAGAAATTGAATAATGTGTTAATGTTCCGCAGTATTTCATTTTTACATACATGGAATAAAATTCTTCCGGGTTTTCGTGACATTAGTGTTACTGTTATATACACAGTGATAAGATTTAAAGTTCTTATCTAATGAGGTATAAATATAAAATAGTCAAAATCCGGTGATGGTCATAGAATTAACTATTAACGTTCATAAGGATTATTATTTTTAGAGATTATCATATAAAGATTATATTAGAGGAATTCTAGAAAAACCGATTAATTTTTTTACATAAAATTGTTGAAGTACTGTTAAATTTAACCCATAAAAAATACTCAGAATTAATGAGTAATTAAAGTTATGATCGAACCGGAGACCGTTGCGAAAGTGTATCAGTAGTAGCAAGAGTTGTTGATCGTATTAGAGATGTTTCTTAGTTTACACAGCCCAACTGCTAACCGGCAGTTTAGTGAACTAAAACTATTTGTATGGGTACAGATCAGATGGCAATAATAAATTTACCTTAGAAACCATTAAAATAAACCATTAAAATATCTTTCATGCTTTATGCCTTTCCGTCATTTCTTATTTAATTATTTATTAAATAGAAATAAACATTTGTTGTTAATTTTGGATATACTACATTAAAATAAGTATTATTTGCTTTATTAATTGTTTTTAATGATGAAATTTTATTTCTGCAACCTTTTAAAACATAATGTTCTTTTAATACACACAACATAACGATTGTAACTTAATCGATTTGTTACTCTAAATGTTAAGTTACATGATAGTATAATATATGAATCCATTTTAGATGATCAGTAAATAATTTAGAATTTAGATGACTCGATATTTATTGTAATAATTTTAATAGTTTGTAGTGTATAATAACACTGAGTCATAATATAATCGTAAACATAAAGTAGAAGCGACTGTACCACTTTCATTCGAGTAGCACCTGTAATTTATAGCAGCGTTCTCGTTTGAATGTAACTAAGATTTGTCACATATATTTGAAGTCTATGTTTTGGTTACCAATCCTAGAATTACTCCTTATTTTCATATTGACACTACAAATTCTTTAAACTTGCTCATAGACTTTTGTACTTTGCTTCTCTAACACTGATGATTACAGAAGCAAAGTTAAAAATTCAAACTAATATTCCAAAATTTGTTTGAACTTTTTGGTAACAATTTTTCATTAATGCCTTTTCTTCTCGTATATTACTGCAATATGCAATGAACCGTAGAAATAATTTGAAGCACTTTTATTTCAATTAAGATAACGTTGATAAGATTTATAACCTACTTCGATTACCGTTAGAGATATCAATAAATTATTGATTGGCTTATTGGTTGGTTTTATTTTTGAAAAATTTTATGCATTATTTTATTACACTTGAGATGGTTTAGTGGATACAAGATCAAATAAATGTTATTTTCTCTTCTTCTCCTCACTGATTACTGTTGCAGTTGATCACAAATGCTAAATTTTACAAATTTTTTTCTTATAAACCGATAAATATTTTTACTCTTATTGTTAAATAATAATAAATTGTATTTATAAAATTTATATTGTATATAAATTGTGTGTATACATACATACATATATATATATGTACGGCCCCCTGCCTAGACAGATTAAGGATATCAGTTAGAAAAATCTTGTTCAGACAGAAATTTAAGTAACAAAATTAATAAACAAAACAGGAAATGATTTAAGTTCATAATGTATATTAAAATAAGTAAGTATTTGAAATAATAGAGATTCACTAACATAAAACAATGAATAAATAAAACAAAAAGACATGGTAATTTCTGAAAAAATTAATCAAAAAGTATTTTAGCCTAAATATTATTTTGGCATGTTAAACTGTTATTGCAGAATTCTGTTGAGAAACAATACATTAATACCCATTCAGCTCGGTAAATAATCTACTGTAATATGAAATTCAGAAAAGATTTTAGCATATTTTTTTATAATTAACATAAAAAATAATAATATATTTGTTTTTATAAATATATTAAAATATTATAATTATATTAATATTAAAATAAATATATTACTGTATATTAATATTATTATTTATTATACGCTTACGGGATCGGGAGATATAGAGAAAAAAGCAATTTCAGTTTCCTTAGAGATACTTTAGAGAAAACTTTATTAGAGCAAATTTTTTACCTACACTGCATTTACATTTGTAAACGCAAACCCAAACATATTTTTTTCCAAAAAAACCAACCACTACTCATAAAATTTAAATATATGTTCTTTTATTTGTGTTCTTTTGTTTTATCTTACTCCAGTTTAAATATTTTTTTAAAGAAAACTTTGAAAGTTAATGCTTCATAATATAGAGTAATCAAAAAATGTCTACAGCCATTTTTTTTTTATTATATGCCCCTTTATCTGAAATACAGAAAGTTTTTTGAAAATTTTCTTTTTCTTATTTTAGCCTTCTCTATTAAGTTTGAGAAAACTTCACTCAAGAAAATATTGCTAAAATATAGATGAACATTTTTAGAAACATTTTTCTTAAAATTTATTCATCATCTCTAAGAAATGTATTAGATATATGTGTGTACTGTTATGTGACTCTTCTAATCTTCATTATTAAATTTTTATTTTTACCATTCCACATCACTTAATGGGGTATTAAAATTGAAATATCTTAGGCACATATATTACATTTCGGACCCAAAATGAGAACCAATTTTTTTCATTATTTTCATAAAATTTATACTTTATTTCTTCAATATTTTCCAAATATTCTCTTTTAAATTATCTTTTTTTGTTGGGGATCACTTATAAATTTTTTTTCCAAGATATGTTTATGCAGGTAATCATCTCCTTTCTTATGTTATAACATCTTTCATGTATCATCCATTCTTTGCTATTTTATTGGCTAAATAACAAAATGATTCTACAGCCGGACTGTTATGTTCTATTTCGTTCTTTGACATTATATATTTTTGTTTTTGACAATTCATGGTGATAGTCTTAATCTTTATTTTCTTCAAATAATAATAAATTACACTGGTCAACATAAAATTTGGAACTGAAAAGGGAGTAAGTGTTCTATATAGTATTTTATATGCTGAATCTGAGTATGTATTCCGATGCAACCTATCACGTAACGTTCTTAAGTTTCAATCTCATAAATTTATTTGTTCCATTATTCGTTGAACAAACAATAAAAATAATAATAAAAATAAGTTTGTAAGTCTCTTTTTCTGTTTAACCTCCGAAACTACCCTAAGGTATACTAAGGTACCCTAAGGTACTTCAGAGGATGATATGTATGAATGTGAATGAAGTGTAGTCTTGTACAATCTCAGGTCGACCATTCCTGTGGTTAATTGAAACCCAACCACCAAAGGACACTGGTATCCACGATCTAGTATTCAAATCCATACAAAAATAACTACCTTTTCTAGGATTTGACCTTAGAACTCTCAACTTCGAAATCAGCTGATTTGTGATGTCGCGTTAACCACTAGACCAGCCCCGTGGGGTGGGCTACGTTTGTAAGTCTGCATTTGGGCTTATTCACATCTGAATTATATTGTGATTCATCCTGTAGACCTATATTTGTTACTTAACAATAGAATGATGTCATTTTATGCCAAGCAAGACATATATAGATATCTCAGTGAGTAATTCAACGTGATGAAATTTTTATCAGTACGAGTTCAACTCTTTGTATGACTTGCTGTGTTCTTCAGTTGTGGTAGTGATTTAATCATATACATTAAATAAAGATTGTTTCATATATGATGCCATAAATTTAGTGAAAGATTTTTATGACAGATCAACTTTTGGTATTATTTTATTGAACATCAAGATTTGTTAAATTTTGTGTGTGTCATGCTGTATTTCATTGCACTCCATGGTGAAACAATTTTATGGAGTATTTTAAGTAATTATGTATTTTAAAATTAAAACTTAATTACTTTGATAATTAAGTAAGTATTTCTGTAACATTTTCCGTATTAGAGTAATTAATATTTTCGTATTTCAGTTTATTTTCATTCATTAAAACATTTTGAATTTTACAATGAATAAAAATCGAGCTTGTAAGAATTTTCCAAATATGTTTTGTTACGTTTGCGGACAGTTCACCACAAAAAGTAAACGAAAACCAATATCGATTCTGCTGAAAACAGCTTACAAACATTATTTTATGTCCCTTAGGAGACCAAGATAGATCTCGGGCTTTACATGTAGCGTACATCAAGTGCTATGTTGAACTAACTTAGCGGTTAAAAGGAAAAAAAAAGAGCACTTGTCTTTTGGCGTATCTATGATTTAGCGAGAGCCTACTAACCATTATTATGACTACTATTTTTCTTTAACAAATGTTACTGGTTTCAAATCAAATAATAAAAGCAGTACTGTATACTCGAATGTTCGTTCAGCTATGCGACCGGTACTTCATGGTGTTGATTTACCGATTTTGATCGCTTCAACTTCTTGGAAAGAAGTTTCTGATTCCTTAGAAGGCTTAACTGATGAATGTTGGACTTCAATAGATATTAATTACGTTTCAGAAGAATCAAATAATGAACCTCACCTCATCACATAAGCAGAACTGAGAGACCTAATTCGTGGACTTGTATTTGTCGAAACAACATACAGAACTCCTAGGTTCACATCTTAGAGAATGAAATTTGTTGAACAAAAATAGCAAAAATTTCACTATATAGTAATCGAAACGAAAATTTACTAAACTACTTTAGAAGAGATGATTTAATTTGTTTCTGCCATGATGTTAAGGGCTAATGTCTGAACTGGATATTGAATATGTTATTCATGACTGGCGTTTATCTATAGACTCATAAAAAAAAAGCTTAAAAGCAGTACTGTTGCACAACTCGAATAAGTTTTTTTTTCTATGCTGGTAGCACATCCTATAGAAATGAAAGAAACATATCTCGGTCACCAGAGTGGCTTTACAAATTTATGTGTTTCTTGTTTTTGTTGGATAGTCGGGCTACAGATAAACACTATGCAG
Organism: Zanna intricata; assembly: GCA_010016005.3. NCBI lineage: Eukaryota > Metazoa > Arthropoda > Insecta > Hemiptera > Fulgoridae > Zanna > Zanna intricata. Next base: position 35,922 of record JAAAKQ030328601.1, read on the forward strand.
TTAAATACTGGCCAAAAAGAATTCAGTTTACCCCAGGAAAGGAAAATGTTTTCAATATTCTCCTTGTCGAAGCAGATTGTATTATTTCACCATCACAAATAAAATTATGCTTGATGAAGAATTTTGTCAAATCATTACATAAAGATGGAAATGGCTTTAAATATTTTGCTGAGATTTTTCACAATTAAGTGAAGCCGAGGGAATATTCATTGGAAAACAAATAAGAAAATTAATTCGTGAAAATATATGTTGATAATATATATTGACCGTAAAGTGAAACTGGCAACATGAATGAAATTCATTCAAAGATGTCGTTACTGGTTTCATTGGAAACAAAAAAGCTGAAAACCATGTTCTGCTTATAAATGAACTCTTAATGACCTACAAAAATTTAGGCTGCAGAATGTCATTGAAAATTCATTTTTTATATTTTTATTTGGATTTTCTTCCTTTAAACTGGGTGACATCAGCGACGAACAAGCAGAAAGATTCCATCAAGATATATTGCTGATGGAACGATGTTACCGAGACAGTTGGGATGGATCTATGATGAGTGACTACTGCCGGATGATAGAAAGAGACTTCACTGAACACAAAAGGAAAATAAGAAAAAAAAATTAAGATAAACTTAAATGTCTGCAAAACAAAGGTAGAAATTTTAATTGTAATTATTATTAAAAAAAAAAAAAATTAATTTATTGTTATATTAAAAATTGTAATTACTATTAATTTTGTAATTAATTATTTTTGTATTTTATTATTTATGAAGTTTCTCAATATTTTAAAGGGTCATAACTAAAAATCTGAGTGTGATGAAGAAAAACTGATTTCATTTTAAGATTCAGCATAAAAAATACATTCGAATTCATCTACTTTTATTTCAGTACCATTTTTTTTTTTTTTTGACTTGTGATAAATGAAATAAAAACAATTTACACATTAATTAACTGCGCTTAATTTCACGCGCTTCATAGCTAAAAATAAATCGAATAAAAAACAGTAATACAAAAAATGTATATAAAAATCGACGAGGAAAGTTGTTACAAGAAAAGGAGCTCTTTGAAGTGCTATCTTTAATCAATCCAAACAATTCATATTTCCAACTCTTTTCTGACGCTGGTTAAATAATAATTTTGTCTATAGTGATAAATGCTAATAATTCATACAGTACTGCAATAAAAATATGTAAATGTGTACGTACCTAACAATTATTTTCGTTACAGTTCGTTAAGATAAGTTCAAAATGAATTTAAATTATAGTAGAAATTTAACATTATAATATTTAAGCATCCTTGATTAGTTATTTATTTTAAAAAAAACAAATATATATATATAATATAATATAAATGTAACCTTTAGCCTATATAGATTACTCATAAACAGCCTACGTATTTTTTTTTTTCATTTTGCTATAAGTAAGTTCTATGTATAATTAATAATTGTTGATTTTGTGTTTAGTTATTGTTTATTGATAGAATTAATTAATATCTTAGTAGTAGTAGTAGTAGTAGTAGTAGTAGTAGTAGTAGTAGTAGTAGTAGTAGTAGTAGTAGTAGAATAATGTAATATACTTATTTATTTATAAATTATACAAAGGAAAATAAATAAACACGCACACATTTACTACTATAAATATATACAACATACATTATGTGGTAAAAACTTACGCCTGCCGCCTGCTGCTAAATTCCAGCTTAATCGATTTCTAAGAAATCTGTTATTTATTTTTGTATTCATAAATAAAAATAAATCGAATAAAAAAACAGTAATACAAAAAATGTATATAAAAATCGACGAGGAGAGTTGTTATAAAAAAAGGAGCGCTTTGAAGTGCCATCTTCCATTAGTTCGAAACAACTAACACGGTATAAGTCGAGAAATCATAACTAAATCCTAAGTTATGTCAAGTAAATTAATTTTAAATAAATTTAAGAAGATATTAATAATATGCATAAACATAAATGTATATCACGGAACGTTTAAAACAAATAACAATATAAATACTAATTAAATATCTTTTAATAATGAATTTATTACCAATGAACAGGTTGTTATTGTTTTTAGGTAAAAAATATTTCTGTTATTAGTATTATGTTACCCGGCTTTTTTCTTTCATTTATGAAAAAAAAAACAATACATAGAATTTCTTCTTGGTTTTATACATGAGAACCATAAAAAGACCGAGTTTTTAACAAAACTGCTCATCGATTATGCCGCCTGAGTATGCTATAGACAATAACTACATACCTTGTATAATTTTTAAACTCTGTATGTATCTTTCAGATTGAAAAAAGATAAAGAATACATTTTTAATTAGAATAAGAATTTGAATATTGCGTAATATAGTTTTAATTTACTACAGAAATTTGATTTAATTTGAAAATTAATCGGTATTCAGCAGTTACATTTTTTACATTCACTAACCATTTGCATTACATTCAATGGATAATTTAGAATTAGTAAAGCAAAATATGAAAGATTTTAAATTAAATAATAAGAATAGTTTAGTAATTTATTATAATATTTAAAATGTCAAAAATCTGGGCATTAGCAAAACAATAAAACTTTTATTTCATTAATTTTATTTATTTCTTTATCCGTAAAGAAAGGGAATACTTATCATAATGATAAATTTAAAATAAAAATTGCGAAATAATGAAATTTCAAGGACTTATAAGATCTTTATTTATTTTTTGTTTCATTTGTCTGTCTACCTTATACCTTTCTTTTAATATATTTCTTTTAACAATCTTTCACTATAACTCTGATCTGATATTTTGTGTTGAGTTTCTACGTAGAAAAAAAATTAAATAACGATTAATAACAGAATCTTCCTCTATTTAAGAGAAAATGACTGGGTCATTTGTACTTTCTTCTCTACTTCCTTTCCTCTTCACCTGCATAATATAATTTATGTTTAAAGTAAGACCATTATTAATATTTATTTGTTTTTTTAATTAATTTATAAGTTTCTTTATTTCGATGTAAAGTTAACATTTTCATAAATAAGGAAATTAATCCATTTTTTCACAAGTTGTAGCTTTAGGAACCTATATGTCTAAATAATAGCAGTGATGTTATAGTGTTGTGTGCGCGCGCGCGCGCGTGTGTGTGTGTATGTTACATAAATATCTTCAATTATTGCGTATTTAATTGTGGCATAATAAGTACCATACAATTTTAGTGTAATGTTGTCTGATTTTAGTGAATGTTTAAATATTTATTATTATTTATTTATTTAAATTTTTTAAATTAATGGATTGGAGTTTTGGGACTTCAGGAATAAGTTATATTTTTGTTAATTAACATTAGATTCGTAATATGGGTAAAACAAGAATTAACGAATATATTGAAAATGTAATTACCATTACTATTTTATATTAAAATAGCTGTAGTTGAAGAAAAACAAAGCCAAAGAATAAGTATTATTTTAAGAAATTTAATGGCTGAAATCGTTCAGGATTAATCAATTTTAAACATTCATCTTTTAACTGTTTTCCTAATATTTATTAATAATTCATGAGAATAATTTCAATGTTACAATCTACCAAAGAAATGTACAAACATTATAATAGTTCCATAAACCATGTGTAATTTCTTTATTACTAATTCTTTAAATTGATCACTTATTTCAGTTTTTAATAATTTATTCTGTGCTGTAAATTACAAAAATAATATAAAAAAGATAATTATAATCTGTTATAAAATGTATACCATGATATGTTAATTAGGCGTAGGTTAGTTTTCATTGTTTAAAAAAAAAATACAACTGAAATAAAAATTTCATATAATAAATGATTATATGCTTTAACGGACTGATAATCTTCTGTTAAAGAAATATAATATATTATTGTAAATGATAAGGAACCGTTGATTTATTTTAAATGATTATTTTTTAGAAAATTTTTATCCAAAACGCAATAGATGGGCGAAATATCCAGTGGTATAAATATAATTAGTAAATATAAAATAAATCCAAAATATTAAAAAATAGAACATTTAAAATAGAACTTAAAGTTTCATCAAATCATCAATATCACAAAAATACTGTATGACATTCATTAATTTATCGCGTTTAATTTGTAACAAGAGCAGTACGATGATAGATTTAGTTTTATAAAATAAAATTTATCGGTAGAAAATATTCTGATTTAATAATGACATGCTTATGTTATGAAATAAATAAAATAAAATAGAAGAAAAAGATTAATCTGAAAAATGGCAATGAAAAGTTCAACTACATAACCACTACTCTAAATAAGGAAAGAGGGTTATGTATTATTTTTTAGGTATTCTTTTTTTTCTATTCTGGTATGTAAATTCTGGCATCTCTTTGTATACCTTATAAAAGGACATTATTTCTTGTCTGGTTTATTAGAGGTCCCCTTACTGGGTGTGGCACTTTAGCCTTCAGAAATCTCCGTCATCGATCAGTTATAGCAAAAATTACTCTGACGTATTAGTTTTAAAGAACCGTCAGTTTTCATATATTTTAACTAATTTGTAATTTTTCTTCTCGGTACAAACGGTTATAATGATAGGAAAAAAATTACTATGTGTACCATTAATTTATATACAAATTTATCACATATATTTACAATTATTCTAATTACGGACTATTTAATCTTTGATTAAATATTTTAATTATAATACTGGTAAAATTCGTACTATTATTAAAATTAATTTAAACATAAAACCAGGATATCGGTTCTGATATGTACTTATTGTTTAATATTATACGAATGTTCGAATACATTTAAAGTCAAGGAAAACTTTTAAGCTCACCATCTGTATTCTGGTTTACTCATAACATATATAAGTGGGCGATAAGTTGTATGGGTGGGTGAATGTGAACTACATTACTGTTAATAAAGTTATTTGCATAACGGTACAATGTTGAATTTAATAATAACGTAATTCTTCAGAAACATATTTCTGTTAAAATTTATTACCTTTTCACAATAAAATAATTAAAGTTAAAAAGTAATTCATGTTTTTATGACTTACCGTCAGCGGTACTGATAGCGAGACGAAAAACGTAGAATCTACTGAAATAAAAGTGGAGTGATAAAGTTTTACAAGTTTGTCATAAATCAGCCATACAATAATATTAGAAGGGTTCCATTTGGAAATTTAGCTTTTTCACACCATAAAGAGTTATTTTAATACATAATGAAGTAGATTGATGCAATATAAATTAGTTGAAAAGTGCTTGAAACTCTCTAAGATACTGTAATGAAGTAATCTTCCAATCATAGACGATTTTTAAACAATGCGTCATCAGTTCAAAAAATTTACATTGTATTTCTGTACCTGAGTTCAACAAGTTTCTTCGGATATTATGTATCTTAAAAGAATGAAAATTTAAGGTAACATGATTCTTCTAGTAGTTTGCAACGCTTGCCTGAATTTACTTTTTTGATATTGGCTGTAGTAGAGGAATAAACTGGTGTACGAGTAAACAGTAAATAAATCTGTTTCTACCACGAAATGTATACTACAACAGGCGGAATAAATTATGTTTTTATTCAATTAACAGTTATATTTTAGTAAACAACAAAGAATGGGACAAAATATTCATATTTTATCCTAAAAAAAGTAAAGTTTCAGTATTAGACAGTAAGATATTATTAGGTTTTAGAGATTTATTGTCGTAATGATTAGCGTTTTAGCATGGTAATACTCGTGTACTTTGCCGACCTCCGTGGCGGTTGTGGTAGCGTCTCGGCCTTTCATCCGGAGCTCCCGGGTTCTAATTCCGGCCAAGCATGGCATTATTACACAAAAAATCATTCATCTGATCCTCTGATGAAATACCTAGCTGTGATCCCTGAGGTTAAAAAAAATTCTTGTGTTCAAAGAATATAAACAGAATTTTTTGGAATATTATAAAATATTATTTGTAATATGCGTGCCGTCTTAGTAATAAATAAATCTGTGTGAATAGGTTACATTGTTGCATGCTTACTAATATGTAATGTAGTAGTAAATTTATTAGTTATATTCTTTACGTAGCGGAATACTAAAAAGTACCCGTAATTTTAGTACTCCATAAAATATTGAAATGTAAGAAAAAGTTGAAAAAATCTAAAAATAAACCTAATTAATTTATTTTTTTAAGTTTAATAAATTTTAACAGAATATGTAATTCTTCAAATTAAGTACGAATGACTATTTTGTATAACACGAATAACAGGAAGGTTTTACACCTTTATATTATTTTTAAAATTATTATTCTAACTCGAATTTTCTATCGAAACCTCCAAAGATAATAACAAGGTACTTCACGAGATTTTTAATAAGATTTATTATTTATTTCAGATATTCTACTTCTTTCTTTGAGGTATGAAAATATAGTTAAAAAATATCTCTATAAATTCACAAATAATGTTAGAAGGTACCTCAATTTTTGGTATTTTCAGTAACAAAAAATAAATCGTATAATGTAAGCGAGGGATGTTGCATTCTAACAGATCATTATTGGATTTTCCAGATAAAGATACGGTATTTTATGTAGTACTTTTATATACAAATAATAAGTAGATTGTGGCAACAAAGGCAATACTTTTACAATTATTTGGCCAACAGAAACAACTTAAAAAAGTGAAAAAAAATCATAGAGGTGTTATCGGCCTTGAAGCCTACTACGGACTATTGAACACATCACTGATAACACATAAATAAATGCTCAAGTAATTAAATTTTTAAAACAAACCATTACATTTGAAAAAATTACAGCGCAATTACTTAAATATTTACAACAAAAAAAAAAACTAACAAACAAAAAACAATGGCGTTATCTGGTTTTTAATATCTATACACTCTGTTATAAATAATTTAATAACAGGTTTAAAATTCAGCTGACCGGATATAATTTATATTAAATATTCTTTTCAATGTAACTTGAATTACATAAGAATAATATTCAGTATTGTTATTTAATGTTTATTAATATTCAGTATGAATTATGCAATTAAAAAAATATTAATCGTGGTTTTATATATATACATATATATAGATAATATCTTTAATCAAAATAACTTTGTTCTAATAAAGTTTTTCTTTTACCGCTCTATTAAATCGTTACTAATATTATCATTCTTAGTTTTTTTACTATTATTCCTCTAAATTACAAAACTCTAAATTTTAAAAAATAAATAATGATTATCTATTATCTATGATTATCTATTGTTATATGATAAATAAGATTATCATTCTTTCCAAGATTTTCAACTAAAGTTATTCGATTTATTTTGTAAATACTATTTTTATTTAAAATATGTAGAAGAAACACATTTTTTAAATTAATTATCGACAATAATAATCATTTAGGCACCAAAGAGATATGTAATAGGATACTGGATATAATAAAATGTGTAAAAGAACTTTGTATACAATTTATAATGAGATTGGGTGAGAAAGAGGAGAAGTACATAAGTGTATATTATTATTGTTATTACTACTAAGAGTTTATATACATAATATAGTAAAAGTCTAGGTAGTACGAAACTCAAATCATTACTTTCTTGCAATATTTAGTAATCATAGATAAGTAGATAAAACCAGTTTTTTTTTTTGCTTAATTCATTTATTTACTATCAGCTTTTATATTAAGAAATAACTCGTATGACCAACTAGACCAACTCTTAAGACTCGTAAAGACCAACTCGTAGACTCGTAAACCAACTCTTGAAATACGACCATCTAGTGATAATCCGCAACGACAACAAAAACAATTAATATGAATAAATACAAGATAAATTTACTGTGAAAAAATACTAGCAACAACAAAATAACTTATATGAAATTGCTTATAATTGCTAGTGTCTGAGAATGTAGTTAAACATCTTCACACCATTAATCAAGCCGGGTACGTAAATAGAACAGAAATAAATGAAAGATTAACTTTAAGTAGAACAGTAGTTTTGGAGTTGGTTCCGAGATTTAATTCGAAGTGGTTGCCTTCAATACGACTCTGTGCTCTCATTCGTTTTTGGCCTTTCAGTGTTTGTTGTTTTGTTTTGTTGGTTTGTTCATTCGTTGTTAATGTTTTGTTGTTTAATTTATTTTCGGTATTCTGAGTTTGTTTCGTTTTTGTTTTTTTTTGTTTTTTCTGAGTTATACTGGTATCGACTGCAATGGTCATTAGCCCTCGTCACTCGTCATATGTTAGGATGTAAAGGGACCTAATATTTTTTTTAAAAAACTAAACACAACACAAAACGTTATAAACACAACATTGAAAATAAGAACACTTACAGGGTTTAAAGGGTCCTGATATTTAAAAGAAAATAACGCAACAACGTGAAATATATTGACAATACCAAATTATTAAATTTCTTTATCTATATAATTAGACTTCATTATTTGTAATTGCAGCTTTGTATAATTATACACTAGATAATAGTCTACATGGGTGCAGATAAGGGACTATTTTTTCTTCATTTCCATTCTCCAAATCAGCAGCAATTTCATTTACTAAATCGAACCTCTTTCTGAGGTCCTCGTATTAGTTGCTTGACTGAAAATGGTTTGTTGAAAACACCACACATTGGTCTATCTTCGCCGGTTAACAAATATGAATTCGTTATTCGCGCGTGACCGATTCTTAGTCTAGTCACCGCTACTTGTTCACGGCGAATCAGTTTCACGTCGCTCTTCCATTTGTATGGAGAGAATTTAACGGCATTTAATTTAGTACCCAATCCTCTCCATTCAATACTCCAGTACGTTCTAATTATATTTCTTAGACAATTCTTATTTAATTTAGTGTTTTTGGGTCTAGGCCCGGAGCCATATTGCCTATTTAGGTGTGTGTTTTTTTTTTTTTTTGTAAATTATTCTTCGTTCATGGACTGTAGTTAGGTGTCCCGTCGCGTATTATTCGTTCTATTGTGCTTTTTTGGTAATTTAAATAAGTTTATATTATTTCTTTTCTTTAATATTTTAAAATTTTAATAACCGTTGCTAAGGACTGGTTTGCTAGCCTAAAAAGCAATTTATTTTAAGACCTTTTGGAGTTGTTTCAGGCTTTTTTTTTTAATAAATAAATTAAAATTCAATTCAATTTTTAATTCAATTGTTAATTGTTTGCATAGTAACAATTGAAATTTGATTACATTCGACTTACATTAGAGAAATTTCTATGTCGAATTTAGTTTGTTTACTTAGAAAGTTTTTTGTGTTTGGATTTTTGTGCAAATCTTTTGTTCAATTTCTCGTCATGTCTGATCCTGGAAGGTCATACATTTCAACCCTGCCTCCTGTTGATGATATTTCTATTCCCGTTGAGAGACTGCTGCCTGTTGAGAGGAGGGGGAACTGGATACCCCGGGTGGAATTCTGGTAGCAATTAGAGCGACCGGTCGGTGAATGTGGACGTACGTCGATATGCACCGGTCTTTGGGAGCTTCCCGCTTGAAAGAGGACAACTTTTTGGCTGGGTTAATCAGTAGTCGACGGTCGACTGCTTCTGCGTCGATAGCGTCAGATGATGGAAGCGTGGACGCAGGCAGCTTCGACAGGGATTTTCCACCATAGTCTAGGACTTCTAGTGCGGAAGTCCTAGAAAAGGGCTTTTCTGGGAGTTTTTTCCGCCAAAAGTGTGGAAAAGAGTGTGAGGGTGGCCGGAGACGAAACCCGTCTGAGAAGAGACTGAGAGTGTCTCCCAGACACTCTGAGTGTCTTCTGAATTGCGGCCCGCAAATTCAGAAGAATTTGCGGGCCGGCGGTATGGCCCTGACTACGGAAGAAGTTACGGGCTGTTGGCTGGGGTTGGATTTCCTTCGTTCATCTGTTGTCCATCCTCCAGGGAGGATTGAAATTAAAGAGTGTTCCAGGAGGATGACTCTTTCTCCTAAGCATATCAACGGGCTTCGCGATGCCTTGCGGGATTTCTCAGAACATGCGATTAACGTCACTGAGACAGCTGAGGTGGAGGACCGGGGTTGTTGAGGCTCTCCGGTGGAAGGATAGAGATGAAGCTGCAGGATGCGGCCGCGCAGACGCGGTCTTGTGGTGGTGGATTGATGGTGTATAGGAAGGATGTGGTCACCCAGAACCTTGATAAGAACCATGGTCAGGATGATCTTTATCGGACCCTTGAAGATGGGGCCTCCAGAGAAGTTTTAGTGCAACTCGTACACCGCAGTTGGCCAAAAGATTGCTTTTATTTTTCCGGGTTGGTGAAGGACGATGCATCACATGATGGAGCTCTTCAGGCCTGGCTAATGGATTTAGTGGGGGGTGGTGGTCATCCTCAACAATCTTGAGTCCTACGGCGAGCACCTCGGGTTGGAAAACTGGTCAGTGAAGGTGGATTGCGAGCAGGCCAAATGTTAGCTGACAGGTCGACACTGGTAAGGCCGTCGAGGTTGGGAGGGTCATTTCCGTCATTGTTGTTGACTCCGTCAATAGGGAGGACGGAGTGTTTAGAAGCCTTACGAAGGCCGTCCCTGAAGTTGTTATGCAAGTGGGGTAAGTCAAGTTTCTGCGGGCCTGAGAGCAGGGTCGGTAACTATATGTGCTACATTTTGGCAGGAAATATGACCGTAAACTCCTGGTTTTCCTTGACAGCAGAGCGTCGGATAAACAGATGCTGTAGAGGCGCATTCCAGAGAAGAGGCCAATGAGGCCGCCTATAGTGACCGTCATCGTGAAGGCGGCGGGGAAGTCTTATGCGGACTTCCTGCTGACAGTGAAAGACAGCGTATCACCGGGTGAGTCCGGTGTTCTCTTGGCTCATATAGGTCAAGCGGATGATGACCTTCTCCTTCGAATGCGGGCTGAGAGGGACGTTGCTGAACGGCTCCGTAGGTGTATTGCAGAGATGATTAAAGCTATCACGACGACATTGGCAGGAAGAGGAAGAAGACGGGTCCACGTTCTTATCAAGGGCGAGGATGCCTTAACTACAGAAAAGGAATTTGTGAGAGATCTTCGACGTGTTATCGGGGACTCCTGACACTTGACATATTTTCCATGAGGCCAGCATAGCTTAAGGAGCTATGCGGCGGTCGTTTGATGAACGGTGCTTCCGTTGCTGTGGTACGGAGCATCGAGCCAAATTTTGTGGTGGTCCGGACAGGACTGGCCAATGTTTTAATTGTGGAGAGGAGTTCGGCCATATCAAAGTTCAGGCTGCCAAAAGGAAGCCCATTGTGCTTCATGCAACAGCCTCAGCCATACTCAGGGCGGTCTGGTTGCAGGGATGCGCATCGGAATTGAGGAGTACGCGCCGTGAATGTGGAACTACGGTGGCCCTAACGGAGAGGTAGGACCATCCGGCGTCCCATCGTCGATGAGCGAACGGAGACTCCTGGCGGAGCCGCAAGGGGAGTAAAGACCAAAGTCGCGGTGAGGGATTCCGTCGGGGATTCCCATTTGAAGCTAAGGCACCGTAAGACTGGAGTCCCGGTGAGGAGACATCTTAGGAGGTCTCCATACTAGAGACATGGCAAGAAACGTCTGACAGGCGTCAAACGAGCCCCGGCTGTCAGGGTGGGGCCTTGGGATCGGCATAGCCGATCTTAGGGTTACTGCTCAGTTGGTTTGAGGCCATGGCACCCTCCCCCCCAGAGCTATGTTCATGCCTGAGTTCGTGTCCGGCTCTGGAGGGCAGGGCAAATAAAGACGAAATAAGTAGAACAGCTATCAAACATTAATTTTAAGATAACCATAGATAAATAATAAACGTAATCCATAATTTTTACTAACCCAAAATAAAATAAAAATAATTAATGAAGTGGTATCTCCAACAACCGGATCATCATAACGGTCCATAAATACGCCAAGCACATGGAGTTTTTTCAGGTTCCTAACGTACTCACTGTTTTCAAGTAAAGTTAAAGCTAGATGGTTGATATGCTTCTCCAACCTAAACATATCTCGAAACTAGACGTTCAATCTCCTCCCGAACGTATGGAATGCCTATGTAATCGTGAATCTCAGCATTCCCCGCGAACCACGATACTTTGGTTATGTTCCATAATATATTTATCTGAAACCGTTAAATGGTTAAACTGCTATTACTGGTTGTTCAATTCCGTTACTCCAATTGTTACTCCGTTCAATTGTTCTCCAGAGTTCAATTCCGTTACTCTATATCGGCTCCAAGAACGGCTTGTAATGCAGAATCTTGTTAGATAAAGAAAGTTGAGATTCTTTACACAATATTGAATGCATTTTTGTAAATACTATCAAACTGGCCATTAAAACGGCCAAGAAATCAGCGTGGGAAACATTGATTGCCGAACTGGATTCTGACCCCTGGGGAAA
>JAAAKQ030328602.1:5347-19471 GCA_010016005.3 Zanna intricata
AAAAAATAAATATTTGTTTAATTGTTTAATCATTTTAAGATTTTCAATTTTTATTTTTTACTACAATGTAAGAATATGTTTCTTAGGAATTAATTAAATCATTATAATTTTCAGCAAATAATTATTTTGTATAATTTCTAAAATTAATTTCATCTTATATATTCTTTCCTAGTTTTTAAAGTACAAGATATTTATTGATGAAAATACAACTTGGCGAAACAGTTAAGTTGTAAGTGGCCTTCGTAGTAATGAGTGCATGAATAGAAACAGTTATGAAATTAAGAATCTAAGCTGTAAAAATATTTTTTTCTATGTTTATATTATTTTTAAGAAGTGAAACTGCAAATTTTCTTTTCTCAATCTATTTGTAGCTTTCATATTACAGGGGGTCGTTTTCTCGTTTATTTTTGTTTTTTGTTTTTGTTTTGGTCTTCTGTGTAATATAAACAAAATATTCTACTTTGTTGTAAATTACTACTGTAGTCTATGTAATGCCTAAGCAGCCAGTATAATTTTAGACTAGGGTTGTTTTTTTTCATTACGTTGTCCGTAATTAAAATGTCGTGGAATGTTTAAATAGAAAAAAAGGGTATTTCTTTTTTAGCTCTAGAAATATTTTTACTGTAATTTATCGGACCTGAGTTAAAAAATATATATGTTACTATACAGGGATTAAAAACAAAAAAAAAAAAAAGTTATTTTGAATTTTAAATTTATTTGTAATTCCTCATAATTTATATTTCTGACTGCTTGTTAAGATAATAAATTATACTTAAGATAACTATTAATTAACCGACTAGATTATAGTTTTAAAACGTATTAATACTAATAAAAACACTTATAATTATGATGTCTACCCTTAATTGAAATAAACATTTTCTCTCAAGATTATCCTTTTACTTCCTTGTACGAGTGCAAGGAAGTATTGTAATCGTGAAAAATTTCTATTTTCAGATTTCAACTGAAATATCCATTTTGACTAGGGTGGGCGTGACGATTGTACGTACGTATCTCACATTGCTGAAAAACGATAAGCCGTAGAATCTTGAGATTTTGGCTGTTGTAAAATTTAGTGGTGTAGCGCCCCTCTTGGTTGCAATTGACTGAACCAAAAGTGTAAAAAGGCCAAAAATCTTGAAAAAATTGGATTTTGCAAATTTTCTTAACTGCACAAATAAGCCCTCATTAAGAAATTTTCAACGATATTCATAAATAGGTACTTAATTTGATTGGTTTCAGAGTTATAGCCAAATAAAATTTTAATTAATGAAATATTTGGATCATATAAGGGTACACATCGGTTCGATCAAACTTCATATCCATTTTTTTTAACTTTTTTTTTTAATATAAATATATTGATTTATTATTAATTATTAACTTCTGCTTTAAAATAATTTTTTATCATAAAAGAAAATAAAAAATCAGAAATTATTTAGTGAAATAAAATCTTATGTTCTTTTAAAAATGTGTGTATGTAATTTAATAGGCATACAAGGAAGTCTTGTAGTATCCACATCAAATTTGGTGAAACAACTAATTATTATTTAATATTAATTAAAAATTATAATTTGAGTTGTATTATTTTTATTTATGCATTTGTTTAAGTCTGCTTGATAATAAATATCACTATAAAATTTAGTAACCTTTCCTGTTTAGTTTTTATTTTCATCTTGATGCTCACATCATAACAATTGAAAAAAAAACAACATAGTATTAGGTAGATATAAGACTTACATTTATTTTTAAGAGTAATAAGGGAACATTTATTCTAACCTAATATTTCAGGTAAGATTGTTGAATTAATAATTGTATAAATATTTGCTGTTAATAAAAATTAATATCATCGAGCGTAACATAGGGATTGTGCCCTCTTTATTAAAGAGTTGTAGGATCTTATCTTACTTTCAAATGAACTAGGTTTAAATAAAGTGAAGGAAAAATGTGTAATGTAATTTAATAGGCGTACAAGGAATTCATATTGTGTCCACATAAGATTTTTTTTAATATACAGCGTGTTTATAAAAATCCGTTTTAATAATTTAGGGGATAATCCTATAATTTAAAAAAAAAAAAAATTATATCAATATATGTCCAGAAACGCTTAGTTTACCGACTATCCGCCATTTTGTATTTTTAACCTTGTAATTTATTCCTGTGGAATGGTTAATCATAGGAGCTGAAATTTCCTTTATTGTTTACGGTTCTAGAGGTTTTCTTGTATAAATATAGTGTATCTGATCTCTCAAGACATTTCAAAATGGCGGCCATGTAATTTTTTAATTGTTAATATTTGTGCAACCGCCGGTTTTTTAAAATATTATATTATCAAAAAAAGAAAACAAGTTAAGCGTTTTACAACAAAAAAAAAAACGGAAATAAAAAAAGGAAATTAAGATTAAGATATCTCTCTAATTAAAGTTTTATTTGGCTACAACTTTCGAACCATTGAAAATAAGCACCAGTTATGATACATCGTTGAAAAGCTCTCAATGAGGGCTTATTACCGCAGTTAAGAGAAGTCCCAAATCTAATTTTTTTCTGGAATTTGAGCTTTTTTGGAAACTTTTGGTCCAATCGATTACAATCAAAAGGGGAGCTACATAACTAGATGTTACAACAATCCTAAATCCAAAATTTCAACATCCTACGACTAATCATTTTGAGTTATGCGAAATATATACGTTCGTACGTACAGACGTCAGGCCGAAATTAGTCAAAATGGATTCAGGGATGGCAATAATGGATATTTCCATTGAAATCTGAAAACCAAAATTTTTCGCGATCACAATACTTCCTTTACTTCATACAAGGAAGTAAAAACATTGTTTGTATTTTAGGAAGATTAACACTGAAAGCCTGTAAGACTGGATTAACACTGAAAGCTAAATTGTTTTATATAAAATTTTGTCTATTTGGTTTCATGATCTTTATTAATTCTTTTCCCGTCCCAAATTTATTGTTGTCTTTTTTAGTGTCCTACTGTAGATTGACTTTGACTTTTTCCAAAATTAGTTATTTTTTTTAAAGGAGGTTTTAATTATTTTCAAAATAAATTATTCTGGATGATTACGCATCTTAGCATACCGATCAATAACGCGATATATATCAGTTTACATGTCGTTATGAATATACATTAGAGCAGGTCAGTCCCCCTTAATTACCCATTAGGAAAAAAATGTATATTCATGTTAATTACAGTTGCAACTTAAAATTGGTTATTTTGAAATACAGTGTTGATAAAATGTTTCGATTCTTTTCAGTTTTTTACTTCCTTGTACGAAGTAAAGGAAGTTTTGTCGCGAAAAAGGTCGGTTTTCAGACTCCATTTTAACCATCCCTGAATCCATTTTTGCTAGTTTCGGAGTGATATCTAATATCTCACATCTGAGCTATCTATTTAGACAACTCAAAAACGCACAACTCAAAACCGATTAACCGTAGGATGTTGAAATTTTGGATATACGACTGTTGTAACATCTAGTTACCTTCCCTTTTGATTATGATCGACTGAACCAAAATTGGACACTTTTGGTTCGAAATAAAAACTAAAAAGCCCGAAATAAAAAAATTTGGATTTTGTCTTTTTCTTATTGAAGTAATAAGCCCAGATTGAGAACTTTTCAACGATATATCACAAGTGGTACTTATTTTCATTGGTTCCAGAGTTATAGCCAAATACAATTTTAACTAATGAAATATTTGCATCTTACAGGGGAAGGCATGTCGGTTCGAATTAGACTTCATCTCTTTTTTTAACCTATTTTTAAAAATCTATATTGATATATTAATAATTAACATCTGATTGTAAAAAAAAAAAATTATGATAAATAATAATTCAATTAATAACAATAAAAAGAAGGATATGAAAAAATATCAGAAATTATTATTAATGAAATAGAATTTTGTGCTTTTTTCATTAAAAAAAAAAATGTGTATTTATAATTTAATAGGCATTACAAGTAAGTCATGTGGTATCCTCGTTAGATTTTCTTAATATATTTTATGTTCTTTATCACTTGATTATAGAAAAATTAGCTAATTATGGAATTATAAAACGGATAAAAAAGGGTAAATTTTATTATATGCAATAAAAATTCTAAATATCTTATTTCATTCAATACATTCTTCTTTTTGTAAGAATTTTACTGTATTTCATGCAGTTTTAACTTTTTTTTATTCTTTTTTTCTAAAAAGTATTACACCTTTTTTTTTTATTTACTTTTCCTTCTACCATATAAAGTGAAGATATAAATATTTCATTGGGAAATTTTTTGTTGTAAATAACCGTTATTATATTTAGAAACACAAACATTAGAATCCTCCTTTTCCCCTGTATTCATCCTTTCTTTTCCGTTAGGTGTTTTTTATTTTAAAATGTTATTCTTTTATTTAAATATATACGTTTAACAGATGAAAAAGGAAATGGATTTAAAATTACTTAACATTACATTTGATAAATTTTATTTTGTTTTTTATTTTCGTTTATATATATAAGATAATTAGCAATTTATTCTGCTCTTGCGTATAATGATATTTTCATCTTATTCTGACTCTTCATGTACTTCGTTATAAACAGCTTTTTTTTGTGAGCTGAAATAATAGTCCGATGATTAAAAAATATACATTATTCGAAACCGATTTTACTGTTACGTGATGTAAACTACAAAGTACAGAATTTCAATTTCCATTCAAATATTTGTTGTTGAAAGTACGTGTAAATTGGTTTCGAATAACAATCTAAAACAGTATACTGGCTTGAGTCCAATCTTCGTGCAGTTGCAGGATAAACTGGAAGGGTGAGGTACACAAGTGCGACTTAAAACTAGTATTAATTACTATTCATATCATAAAAATTAGTCAACTTTTGATTAATTTGATTTAGAGTGCACTAAATTTCAACTTATTAATAGTAGTAACTACAAATACAAATATATCCGCTCAGTATAATATTACCATATTACGATCCTTAGAACTAGGTAAAGCTTGAAATTTGTCAAGTTATCCAACTTTTAAAAAGATAATCATTTAAATTTTATTTCTTGCAGACGTTATTAAATTTGTCGTAATATTTCTTATTATTACGACAAAATTATTATTATTGCTCCTTTGTTTATACCTTAACCTAACTGTAACCTGGAAATAGATTATGACTAATTTTTGGCCATTATTCGTTTTATACATCATGGACATTTTCATATGAGTTTTTCAACATAGAAAAAATAATGTTGGAAGAACAAGTATAGAATATATTTGAAGGTAAAAACCATAACAAAAAGTTGAATCATAGGTACTAGTTTCAATTAATATATGTTATATATCAAATTAATTTACTGATATATTAATGTAATTTAAAAGATAATATTAAAATCAACTTACCAGTAAATTAGTTAATTCCCTTAAACGTTTTTGGCTATTCCGCCATCTTTAGAATCGTTAATCTCTCTCTCTCTTTATCTGTTTAGCCTCCGGAACTACCGGAGGCATACAATTGTCACAATTGTATCATAACAATTGTGACATTTTTACAAACAGGACGTACGTATTTTTATTTTAAATTCACAATTTTCAACTTATAAAATCAATTTTTGTGATTCTAACGATTTTGTTTTTTGAATTTTATGTATTTTTATATTTTATTTCGAAATTTGTATGAAATCAAGCCTCCTAAAAATGGCAGAATAGCCGAAAACGTTTAAGGGAATTAATAAATCTATTGGTAAGCTGATTTTAATATTATATTTAAATTAAATTACATTTTACCAACGGTGCCGTTTGCAAAACTTAATTAAAAGGTACTATCAAAGTGTTGTTTGCAAACGTGCTAGTATTATCGTAAGTTTCTATGTTCAGTACTTTTACCTTTCTTAGCTTCATTCTTTTATTATATGTTGACGCGTTTCGAAACTACACCTTTGTCAAAATCTATTGTTTTGTAGTACAATAAGTACTCCTTATTTGAGTACGATAAGTTTTGACAACAGTGATTCCGAAACGTGTCAGCTTGTAATAAAAGAATGAAGTTAACAAAGATAAGCTGTACTCAACATCGAAACTGTGGTGATCTTAGCAGAAGCATATAATAGTAGTTATTATCTTAACAACAATTTTATCACACGTTACTACGAAAATAATTTCAAGAAAAACATGCATCCCATATCAGGCTTACTAAAGAAAATGAAGTAGTTTCACGTAGTCTTCTCCATTGATCCAATTTACGATTAATTATCAATATGCCAAGTCCACCGAAATGCTAGTGATATTCAGCGATGGAAGTTTCGTACGTTTCTTTCTTTTATCACAACGTCTGAACATCATTATTCTTACAGAAAATATTTCCGAGTTTTTCTTCTTCTATCTTAGTTACTTTACATTTGTCGGAAGTACAAAAAAGGCAACTAGTGTGAATCAATAAATTAATTTAACGTATCACTTTCTATTATGAAACAACAAAAAGCAGTTAACATTATGTAAACATAGGAAATTAAACTAAATTACGTGAAGGTTTTAAAATTTAATAATAATAATTACGTATGAAGAACAATTAGCTTTGTTATATAATTATTCTTTTTAATTTTTTTTCATTATGTGACAGTGAATTTTCAATTTAAAAATTGGAACAAATCGGAAAATTTTTGTATAGTTCTCTTATTTTGTACATCTTCAATATTTATATTATATGTTTCTTAATCTTTCCTGAAGCAAAAGAAACTAAATTTTAAGTCCTATTTTCTCGATAATTAAAAAATATAAAAAAATTACAAATATACAGGTGTGGTGTAATATTTTTGCTTTATGACGCGAGAATTTGCGTGTTATTTCTAATATTTAGCATAATTATTAATATATTTTTAACAGAAATACAGTTATACTGTTTTTTTCTATTTCCTCGGCCACACCCTAATTTTTTAGATTTTCAAAAATAGTGTTCCAAAACGAAATCAATGTACTTTAATTGACAGTGATTTTTTATGAGTTTACGTAATTTCCTGAATGAATTAAGATTATTTTTATAAAAAAAATTTGTTCCAAGGCTAAAGTTACAATAATTTAGTACTTGTTACTTTTTTCTTTTTGTTACAGACAGATTTTTATGGTAAGATGTTAGAAATATTTTAATTGGTACGAATGCAATGTCTTTATTTGTACTTAAACAAACATTTTGGAAATCTGAATTGAACTTTTTAGATTTTTTTTTACTTCCGGAACCACCGTTAGGTATTACATCAGAGGATGAGATGAATGATTTGTAGCACGTATGAAAATGCCATGCCTGACCAAGATTCAAACCCGGGGCCTCTGGATGAAAGGCCGAGACGCTACCACTTGCGCCACGGTGGCCGGCGAACTTGTTAGATTTACCTCATGTGAATTGATAAATATCCCTTTATTTTTTATTTTTTTGTTTTCTGTGGTTTTTTTTTTTTGTAATAAAATATTTGGTATTTTTAGCTATAAATTTTTATTACCGCCTCTTTTTTTTTCGTAATGAGTCCGTTGCAATCTGTTCAACTAGTCAACAGCTGAGGATTCACCCAGCCCTCCACGACCCAATGAGATTAGGATGATATGTATGACATGTAAATCAGGTGCAGCCTTGACAAACCCAAATAGACGCATTCCTGAGATTATTTGTGATATTTTATACATATATAAAAAAATAAATAGAAACACAGAAATAAACCCAACATAAACCCTGTAAGTTTGTTATCTAATTATTCAGTGAAGAATTGTTATGATAGGGTTTCTCGGTACGGATAGGTGTTAGGGACAGGATGGGTAGCTCCTCTGAGGCGGGCATATCGGTTCTCCACAAGCGGAGGGTCGGGTGCCTCGAGGAATCAGGGTTGACCCCGATGGGGGGTTCTTAAAGAACCCCAAGACAGGGAAGGGGCAGGATAATCTGCTGCCACGACACTCAGCGGCGACTGAGTTATGTCTAACGATGGGTCCAGTTACCTCGGCGGTGTGGAAAAAAAAAAGGGTTTCGAGCGTGCCTACCGGGCTGGTTTGGTGGTTAACGCGACATCATAAATCAACTGATTTTGTCGAGAATTCTAAAATTCAAATCCTAGTAAAGGAAGTTAGTTAATTTACGGATTTGAATACTAGATCGTGGATACTGGTGTTCTTTGATGGTTTAGTTTCAATTAACCATCCCTCTAAGGAGTAGTCGACCTTTGATTGTACAAGACTACTCTTAATATATATAATGTGACTACTCATATATATAATCCTCATTCATCTTCTGAAGTAATATCTTACGGTAGTTCCGGAGGCTAAACAGAAAAAGAGAGAGGGTTTCGAGCGTAGTTTCAATAATAAAATTAAAAGTATTATTCATTATAATTCTATTTTATTTGTGTCCTTTATTTATCGTAGAGGCTTTTATAATACATAATATTACATTTATTTTTGTGTCGGATTATTATGGAAACCGGCCAAGGACAAACTTCTCTCAATCTAAGTAACAACTTAGTATAGCTAAAATGTTTTTGAAAGAATTTTTCTTATATTTGATATATTTTTAGTTTCTAAAGTGAAATGCATAGTACTTTCATTTCATGTCGGGGATCAAATTGACATCCTATTACGGCGATCCAAAAATCATTTAGGAGAATATCTTGACTAGTTTATTATATGTTGATTTACAAAATATTACAAGAATCAATCAAAGTTACAATCCGAGTGATCGGAAATAAATGAACTATTAAATAAATAAAATGTTCGGGAAAAACAATTATTCAAATAAATTGGAAATTAAAAATTCTCAAAACCATTAATAAAAATTTTACTTAAAATCTACCTAGATAGTCATGTAGATTGTTAAACATAAAATGTTTAACATAAAAATGCAAACATAAAATGCTTGACGATTCATAAAAATAATAATAATTGTCAAGCAATAAACAGGTATACAATTACGTTGTTACTGATGGCGAGAATGATTTTTTGGAGAAATGAGGAAGGATAAAGGAAAAGGATTATTATTATTATAGTCTTATATAAGATTAATGTAACAATAATTAATGAAAACAATTAACTAATTCTACTAATAAATAAATTTATTTCCATTATATTTCATTTATTTTATGAAAGGATTTCATATTAAAGTTAACAATGGAGTGAATGACACGTTCTCGCAGCTCTTTAACTTATTAACAGCAGCGGCTGAGCTAAGGTGTATACATTCTCTTATTTACAGACGTGTGTTTGGGTTTGTAGAGATATATATATATATGTAAAATAGTATATGGCGTGATCGTTGTGAAACAGCGCTATTGGTTCACTAAGTCACGCACGAACTGTCGTTAAAAACTCCCTATCCTACTGTAGTTTATCTCACCCGAGTTTCTCCTCTTGTAGTGATACAGAGCTTGTTTTACGATTATCTAAAGTTTTTATTGGTTAATTTCTGTGATTTTATTACGTTTATCCTTAATCATTAAAGATGCTACCATAAAATAAATCTTAGGGATTTATATTTAATCTAATTAATTTGACAAAAAAATCTGATGTGGACACTTCATGAATTTCTTGTACACCTATTAAAATATGTACATATTTTTAAAAGTATATAAAATTTTATTTCACTAATAACTTCTTTTTTTCCATTTGTTTTTTTCTTTTTTAATTTTTTATCACAAAATATGTTTACAGTCAGAGGTTAATAATTATTAATAAATCAATAAATTTAAAAAATAAAGTTAAAAAAATTATAATAAAAAAGAAGATGTAGTGTGATTCGAACCGATGTGCCTTCCTCTTGTAAGATCAAAATATTTCATTAATAAAAATTTTATTTGCCTGTAACTCTGTGACCAATAAATATTAATAATTATGATATATCGTTGAAAAGCTTTTAATAAGAGTTTATTACTGTAGTTAAGAAAAAGTCCAAAATCCAATTTTTTTTTAATTTTGATCTTTTTTGGACACTTTTCGTTTAGTCGATTGTAATCAAAAGGGGCGGTGTACAACTAGATGTTACAATAGTCCTAAATCCAAAATTTCAACATCCTGTGGCTAATCGTTTTCGACTTATGCGAGATACATACGTACGTGCGGCGGCGTTCCGACTTCACGCCGAAACTAGCCAAAATGGATTCAGGGATGGTCAAAGTAGATATTTCCGTTGAAATCTATAAACCGAAATTTTTGCGATCACAATACTTCTTTACTTCTTACAAGAAAGTAAAAATGTTTAAATTATTGTTGTAAAATTACATATCATTAATGCATTTACCTAATATGAAATATGGAATGTCAACTGTAGTTTGATGGTGAACGCTGTTGGTACCACTGATATTCTCTTTTACAACGGCCTCTTACTTTATTACAATTTTAATTTTATTCATTCATTTAATCCTACCGCTCACTTGTGACGTTACTACAATTTAGCAGTCCACTACAGCAGCTGTACGTCAAATATTACATCATACATCAGCGCTCCTTCTTGGTGAGAGGGAGTAATATTGACGCTGTATACCCACGTTGTGTAGCCACTAACTTATTTAGAGCAATTATGGGGTGGAGTTGCGATTTTGCATAAGTTTTTTTCTGCAGTTATTATTATTTTTTAATCGTTAACAAATATGCCTAAGAAAAATATGACCTTAATTAAAGGAAATCTCGAGATACTGAGGGTGACCTTGACCTCACTCCCATGACCTTTTTAATTTTAAAATTTAACAGCATCAATTCCCCATACATAGAAGTAATATGATCAAGTTTGGTCAAAATCGGATCAGTAGTTGTAGAGATAAAAGGTGATTTAGTGGGCAACACCTAACACATACACGTACATACGAACATCCAGAAAATTTCCATCCGGATAATTTGAATTTTTTGGGTTCCTTAGGTGTCAAAACGTTCGATAAAATCCGCATATTTCCAAATTGGACCGATTAAAAAATTTCCCTTTTTAAAGCTTCAGTTCTGCTATAGCGCTGCTACAACGGTAAAATAAAACGTTTGAAAAAAATTCCATCCCCAAAAATTGAGATGATAGATTTTTTTATAATTTTTTCCGTTTTATATTTTCTGCTTCGAATTTTTTTCTAAATGAGATATGTCATCCAGTGTTCTTTCTTGTAACATTTCTTGCTTTCGTGTAGGGTCCATTTACGCTACGTTTTTTTTTTGTCTCCATCTATTTCTTTCTCAAGCCTTTCACTTGTCTCCTTGTAGTTTCCCAATCTTCACTTTTTTTATTAATGTCAATCTTCTTTTTATTCACTTCTTGTCTCCTATTGCCTATTCCAATGTAGTTATCAAGATTCCTTTTTCTCTAACCATATTTAGTATCCGGTTTCCTTTTATTTTGTGTTCTTCCCGCATAAATTCTCTTCTTTTTTTCATTATCCTTTTCATTTCTTCTTGATTCCTCATTATCCGTCATTATAGTTCCTTCATTCTTCTCCATATCTATATCTCAATAATTTCAATCCTGTCTCTCTTTCTTTAAAATTTCCATAAAGAATTTCTTTTTATATTATTATTTTGCCTAACCACTTCCTTAAATCTAAAATCATAAGGCAAGTTCAGAAAGAAAATATTTTCCTATCCTTATCCTTATCTAAGTAGTTGGTAACATTGCATCAACAAATACGAGCAATTGAAATTTAGGTTTTTTGCCAATCGGATTGAAAATTAAAAAAAAAAAAATATTTTTTTCTGTAGTTAAAAAACGACTAAATTGATAATGAATAAATTTTTTAGGTAAAATTTTCTTCTTTTATTACTTTGTAAAGAGTTCGATTTTAAGTTCTTAGTTACACTTTAGCTAACGAATAAATTTTAGCGGTTGCAGTTCTATGTTGTGAATAATATTTGCAACAAAATAATTTTATTTACTTATCTTTATCAGATATTTGGTTAAATATTTTTGTCTTATAACTTTAATTAAAATTTTTTTAAATAATCAAGAGAAATTTTGTATTTTTTTTCGTGGGAATATTTTTATATATGTAAATGACATTACTTTATTTTAGTTTATAAACACATGATACTGTATATATTCACATGCATTATAATAATAATACAGTCTTGATTTGATTATACTTGTAGGTTAATGCTCTTACTATTTGCTGTTACTCCGTTGTTTTTACCTATACATTGAAACATTGTCAAGTATCACGTGATATTGCTGCGTAATAATTGTTTGTAATTCAGTTTAAAACTCATTACCATGCAATTTATAAAAAAAAAATAATAATTTAAACAAAAGCTTTCTTTTTTCATTATTTCCCCCCGTAAATCTTTAATACACATTTCTCTTGATTTAAGAAATCAAAAAAAAAATCTTTCTATTGTTAAATAGAAAGTATGAGTAATTTCTTTTACCATTTTGCGGTGTCTTTTTTTTTTAACCCTAGGAACCACCGTTAAGGTATATCTTCAGAGGATGAGATGAATGAATTGTAGTGTGTGTGAAAAATGCCATGCCTGACCGTGATTCGAACCTGGAAGCTCCGGATGAAAGGCTGAGACGCTACCACTTAGTCACGGAGGCCAGCTTTTTCAATGTCCTAACTTATTATTTACTAACTACAAACCTTTGTAATTAAACACATATTTGCAAGGTTTAAAAGGATTATTTTACTCGTATTGTTATGTTAATATTTTCTAATTCGGTTTAAGGAATTAAGTAACCTATTTTAAATCGGGTAGTCGTTATAATTCCCAAAGTAATGTTTCTTTCATTAGCTGATCCTGTGTCTAATTTGAGATAAGAGTTCACATTAATTCTTATTTTATTTATATTTTCAACAAAATTATACCGAACCCGGTAAAATTATTTGTTCGGTTGAAAATAATTTGTTCGGTATAAGGTATATCTGATGATATACCTTAACGGTGGTTCCAGAGGTAAAAAGAAAAAAAAATTATCGTTACAATATTTTTTTTTTTGCCTGTTATATAAAATATATATGATATTGTTGGTCTCTGGTCAGCAAATTAATAATATTATGCATAAAGCTGAAACAAAAATTTTATAAATAAAAAGTTAGCTTTAGTTTTGTGAAAAATTTAATTCAATAATAAATACAAACGTAAAATTCAATGCAATAATTAAGTATAAGAAAATTGAATATAGTATTCAAAGAAATTAAATATTTCATTGCTTACTAAAAGATTAATTAAAATTATTTCCAGTAATTCAATTTCAATTCCAAATTCCCAGTAATCAAAATTTTTGGGATTGGAAAAATGTGGAAAATATAATTGTGATAATTAAAAAAATAAAAAGTGGGCACACTTTAAACCTATTAAATACACCTTTCAAATTGTACACCTATTAAATTACATACAAACATTTTTTTTTAACGAAAAGTAAATAAAATTTTATTTCATTAATAAGTTGTGTTATTTTTTAATAGTTTTATTCTATTTATATATTTATTTTTTTGTTATTGAGTTATTATTTATCGTAAAAGTTTTTTTTTCAATCAGAAATTAATAATTATTAATAAATGAATGTACGAGTATATTTAAATTAAAAAAAATTTAAAAAAAAGAAATGAAGTCCGATTCGAAACAATGTGCCTTGCCCTTGTAAAATCCAAATATTTTATTAATTAAAATTTTATTTAATTAAACTCTGGAACCAATGAAAATAAGTACCAGTTATGATAAGTCGTTGGAAAGCTCTCAATGGAGGACTTATTACTGTAGTTAAGAAAAAGTACAAAATCGAGATTTTTTTTTTATTTTGGAATTTTTTGTACACTTTTGGTTCAGTCGATTGCATTCAAACTAGATGTGCACAAGCTAGTTCTTACAGCAGTCCTATATCCAAAATTTTAAAATCCTACAGCTAATCGTTTTTTAGCTATGCGAGATACATACGTACGTACAGACATCACGCCAAAAATAGTGAAAATAGATTCTTGGATGTTCAAAGTGGGTATTTTTTGTTGAAACCTGAAAATCGAAATATTTCGCCATCACAATACTTTCTTTACTTCGTACAAGGAAGTAATAAAAACATTGTTTGTATTATAGGAAGATTGAGGTAGTAAGACGGATTATCACCGAAAGCTAAATTATTTTATGTAAAATTTTGTTAATATTCATGATCTTTATTAATTCTTTTTCTTTCCCAAATTTATTGTTGCCTTTTTT
>JAAAKQ030328824.1:0-26450 GCA_010016005.3 Zanna intricata
TAGTGAGTACTTAATATACTTATATGTTTATGTAGAAAAATAAATGACAAAAACAAAGTATTTATTGTCGAATATTTTTTTATCATTATAATACCAACTCAACTCTCTTTGAATGTTTTCGTACAAGAATTGAAATCTTTTCAAGGAATTTTATGCATTATTAAACTGTCACTTTTATAATAAAAGTAAATGGTCTGGCGTTAAAAAAAAAGGCACAAATTAATTAAGAAACAAATCTCTGCACACACAAAAATGCAATTGGCCATCTTTCGTAAAAAAATATTTGGTACAATCATATAACACATTAGTTATAAAAACATAACAGTTTTTTTTGTGCTGTACAATTTTAATGTTATTTGACGACTCAGTCTGAATTTTACAATGTACACTTGGTGAAAAAAGATTAAAATGATAATGCAACTAGCTTAAAAATCTCTTCAATACAGTTTTTAAGGTAAATTATCTCTTTTCAGCCCAGTTTACTACTATTCAGTGCAATTTATCGCCCTTTCTATCGTTCTGCAATATTTTTGTTAATTTATTAAAATACTGCTATATAAAAATGATCAGAGTTATTACATTTTTGTTTTCATTTTAATATTGTTTATAAATTTTTTGATAATAAATTAGTTAATCTTATTTTCGAACCTGTTCTTATTCATAATAGAATAAATATTGCTCTCGGTAAAAAGAGGAGCCCCCAGGATTTTTACAATAAAGCTGGCTATATCCATATTCATGTTTGTGCGTGGGCTTAACTGTGTTTGACTATTTTTTCGAAAGGGCTAAAACCATGAAGTCTTTTTTTGTACATATTAAGGAGGAGATCAGGAACTTTATTAAATTTTTGAAACATTTTGATTGAGAAATGCTAACTTTTGAAGGATATTGAATTTCATACGATTTTACTTCTTTTTTTTTTTAAACTCGTCAAAAAATATTTAACTGGAATTCCTTTGGGAGTTTGAATATAACAATTTTTTGAAAAAATGTATCATAATATCCTTCCCTATTCCTAAAAACTGGATTATTAAGAATATTTAATATTTTTACTTGTTTTAACGTATGAAAAAGCCTTTTTTTTGTAATTTTTCTCTGAATGATAAATTGTCAAGGCGGGGACAATCTATTACCTCTATCTCGATTAAGGGGATTGGAAAAGGATTCTTTCCCCCTGTAATATAAACCTCGAAAAAAATCAGCTAACTTATCCAAAATTCTATCATTATTCAAACTGCAAAGCGAATCAACGGCTGCGAGATGATTTTTTTTCAATGCGGGGACAATCTATTATCTCTATCTCGATTAAGGGGATTGGAAAAGGATTCTTTCCCCCTGTAATATAAACCTCGAAAAAAATCAGCTAACTTATCCAAAATTCTGTCATTATAAATCAACGGCTACGAAATTATTTTTATCTGTTAATAAAAAAATCATAAAAATTAACTACAGGTGGGTAGTATTTGCACTAGTTTACGTCGTATGTGATCATATTTCAAATTCATTGTCAACTATCAGATATTCACAATATTTATAAACTCTTAAAGTATGTATAAACATCTTTAAACTTGAAGTTGTGTATTTTTTCTGTTCTAATCGAAAGATATTAATTGTTAAATGAAGCAGTAAGGAAAATTTGTCTATCATTATCAAGCCATTAGTGATATAACCCTTTTTAACAAAAAAAAAAAAAAAAAAAAGAAAGGATTACGATTACTTTTAACTGTTTCAACCTATCGAAAAATTTTTTCATTAAATTAACCGCTTTGGGGGAGGTAAATGTTTAATAACTCATCAGAATCTAGGGGTAATCAATTTTCCCTTCAAATACTCGTATATGAGTATAAATATTTTTTGTTTAATTTTTCAGTATGACATTTGAAATTTTTAAATTTTATTTTACGCCACCTAATGACTGAGTACGTCAGCACAGGACTTTATTTTTAAGAACTTTATTACCTGTTTAATAAATCATTAATGAAAGTGTTTTTCTTTTCTTTTTTTTATTCAATTCTCTTTCTTTTGAGAGGAAAAAATAATTAAATAAGCTAGGTCATTAAAGCAACAATAATTATCAACTTACTGCTGCAAAGAGTTAAATTTGAAACTTTATGTAACGACCAGAAAATTTCAGCAGTTATTTATTATCCTAAACTTCATGAATTCATTTCTGTCATAAATAGCTTTTTATCAAAATTATTATTTTGTTAGCCTTTTTGAGATATCTTTTGGTTCTCTCTGGTAATTTAATAGTAAAAATTTATTATTTATTTGATAGAGCTAATCGGCTTTGATAGAGCAACAAATGACAGTTTTTTGTTGTTATTTTAACACATCATCAGTTCATAGACGATGAATATTACGTGTTGGAATTATTACAGCTTTCTAGGAGTGGTTATTTCCGTAATTTCAACTTGTAGTTTATATCGTATTCCGCGTATAAAGACTCGCAGAATCAACAGGAGGAAACAGCCGCTATTTGCATTAGTCAAGTAAGTCTGCTTAGGCGAGTCAGATTTATTATAATTTAATTTTTTAAAACCGGTTCAAGAAATAAAAAACTTATAAAAAATTTGGTAATTTATTTTCTGTGTAATACATAAATTATATTATGGTCGCTTTTAGCGTTATGGTTCCTAATCTTCAGGAACATTGTCCATAAATAGCTCTTTAAAAATTAGCTGTAATCATTGCAAGAAAATAGTTTAAATATTCACGAGATGGAGGAAAACATGAGAAAAATAATCGTAGAATCCGGTCAGCTGACAAAGAAAGGGAATTTTTGTTTGATATAGGGAAATTTTTCTCCGATCGGGTCGTCAACTGGTAAATCCTGTTAGCCATCTCTATGTTCATTCCGAGACGAGACTGCAATTCTTGTATCGGGTACGGATACTTTTTTGCAGCGTGCAGTGCTGAATTTTTAAATTTTATTGCGAATATAATTCATATTGCGGTGTGAAAACAATTTTATTGTACGTTTTAAATTCGGACGACTGTTATATTTTATGAAAGATTGCGGGTAGTTAAGTGTTCGAAGGTAAAGGAAGTGGAACAACGTCGCGGCGCGAAGGAATGGAGTCTGTGTGTTCGTTGTTGTGTGTTAAGTGTTTAGTGTTTGGTGTAAAATGTGTTAGTGCTTTCATTCGATGTGAACATATTTCACTTTTGGTCTTGCCCCGGGAGTGATATTCTGTGTCGACCTGCCGCTTGCATCAGTCGGCTGGTAGGCGTGAAAGCTATTTTTGATACTGTTTAATATGTCATCCCGTTAAAAAAAAAACTTATTGTGTAAAATATTTTTCTTTTAAATTTACAATTATTGAATTTATTAAAAAAGTTTTTCTAGGTACAAGTTTACAGAATAATTTACTTTACAGTGTTAAATCTAATAAAAATAAAAAATTTATCAAGAAATAAATGTTTTTAGAGTATGTAATATAACTCTAATTCTAGTTTGGATACTGCGTTTAATTAAAATAAGGATTACTAGTATTTCAGTTTCTATTTGGTAAGTACCGAATTTTTAATGTTTTGTTTTTCTTAATCGCGTTATAATTAATTTACAACTGTTTAGGGACCTTATTATTAATTAATAACTAATTTTGATCATAAAAGAGTTTAATTTTAGATATTGCGTTTTATTCTTTTGTCGATTGTTATTAAAGATTGTTTGAGCGAATGATTGGGCAATAGCGATGAAGATAAGCCGCTCATTTAATGTAATTAAAATTATAACGCGGGAATCCGGGAAAGTCATTAAAATTTTATAGATAACACTTACTTAACAGATTATAATTGTTAAAAAGTATAAAAATTGTTTATTTTTATTTTTTAATTTTTGTCAAAAGAAATTAAAACATAAAATTTCATCATTTAGTTTCACAGGTAGATTCGTGAGTGATGTCTGTAGTAATACAGTAAAATATTTTTTTTGTTTATTTCTTTAATACTTTTAAAAGAAGGAATGACAATTTTAATTGGCCAGTTTTTTTATCGTTTCTTATCATTTGTTAGGTAAAAAAAAAAAAAAAAAAATTAACCGGAATTTTATTGCACATAATGTGATAAAGATTTCTGTTTTAATTTTTATGGGACTTCATAGTTTTAAAAACCTTCAGAAAACATAAAACGCAAACGTTAAAAATTATTATTAACACTTAATAATTACAATTATTTTTGTTACATGTACGTTTGTTGATTTTTTGTTTTGTTTAAAAATATGCCAATTACAATGTATGGAATAAATGTTTAATATTTTATTTTTAAATTTAAGTGAATTACAACATTTTGTATCTTAGGAAGTAATTTTTTAAGACCATAAATTATGATTAATTACTAGATTTTTATATCTTCACAATTAAAACAAAATTGTTTTATCGTTATTATTGTTTAAAAAAAATAATAATAATAATAGAAGGAAGATTATATTATTATTATTATTATATCTGTAGATTCTACTACTCAAAAGTGATAAAATAAAAATTATTGCTTTATTATCCCGCTTATTCATTAAAAATATCGCGATTGAGTTAGTAATCTTTTTCCGGTATTTTTTAAGGTCTTCTTAATGAATTCAGTTTTCCTAAATTTTATTCGGAAAATATTAATTAATTAAACAGTAATTATATTTTAATCAATTTTTTAAATTAAAAAATAAATACGAATATTATAAGAAATTAAACAAATCAGTTTAGTTTTTCATTTTATAATTGTAATTCCGCCCAGGTTTCAGTAGGTGTAAGTTTTTAAATTCAACATTATGAAGAAAAAAATGAATTGTCGTGTAAAATCGGTTTTTTTTTTTTTGTAGTTTGTAGGTTACATTTTTGAGTAGGCCGTGTTCGTTTTACGGCTGAAAGATTCAGTAGCATGAATTAGCTTGCCGATAAGTAATGATAATCTTATTTCTCTTGTCGTTAACTATCAGAATTTTATTTTTAATTATTTCAGTATTTTAATATAAATCGTAAGAAAATAATTATTTTAAAGTAATTATTTACAATCAAATTATAAATACTTGGAAAACTTATTTATCAAAAATATTTTACGTTTTATTTTTAGTTGAAATCGTTTTTAATTTTTTTCTTATTCGATCGGGTTTTTATTTGTTAATATTTTGATAAATATTTTAGAAATTTGGAGATAAAAAACAAATTAATTTTTATAATTTAATTTTACCGATTGTGTAACTGAATATATAACAAATATTTATTTAAGCTTTTGTGACGGCTAACGTTTAATTGTAAATGATTATCTTTACATTTTTCACGGTAACTCTTTGACTAAAAAATAATCTTCTAAAATTAATAAATAAATACAATTGTGATTTGTTTGATCAAACGTTTAAAATTTTTGTTAACCGCAATTATTTTTTAAAGTAAAACCGGTAAAATAAATGTGTTTTATTCAATTTAGTTAAAAAATCAGTTTGATTAATGGAGTATTATTTTTAGTTTTGGCCCGTAATATGTAGAAGTCAGCTTTTTATTTTTGTCGCTTTAAGAACTCTTTCCAAAAAAATAATCACCTAATTATTAGTATATAGTATAAATTTATAACCCGTGGAAGTGAATGAGTTAGCAATTCTCTGTCCGATTCGGGATTCATTTTTAGGTTTAAATTAACGTGTACTGTTAATGTTATTAGACATAATAATTTGTTGAATAATTTTATAGGTTTTTTAAAAGTTAATTTCCTAACTTTCTCTTCGTATGAATTAAATTGATGGTATTTAAGTATTATTACTGTCGTTATTTTTCAACAATAAAGAACGACAGCTAATCGTTTATAATTAAGAATGTTAGTTTATTTGATTTTTCGCGTATTTATACTTTTCGTAGGAATTATAATCTTTAAACTTTATTATTTAACTTGGGTGAACGAATTGTGACGAACGTTTTCAATAAATCTCACGATTTAATTTGTAGAAAATTTTAACGGTTGGAAAAATTCGTTTTTTTAATTGTTTTTTTTTTTTTAAGTTATTAATATATGAAGCAAATGAATTGTTATTTGAAAAATATTTCAGCCGTAATTTAGTTTCAGTATAAATTTATATGAAATTCTTACTTAAAAGACAACTCTTAAAATATACTATTACAAATGTCTAGAAGCGTTGACGTTATTTATGTCATTTTTCGTACGCTACGAAATTCGTTAAGAATGTCAGTCCATTTCTGGAGAAAATAAAGTAAAATAAACGTGGAGTAAAATTCACTTAAAGAAAACATTTCTATGTGAAATTAGTAAAATATTTTTTGTTGAGTTTTTATTTGGTGATTTATACTTAGTTCGGTTTTATTTATCAAATGTTTTATTTATTTATTTTTTTTTTTGTGCTTTTGGCCCGTTATATTTTTGGTTTCTGAAATATTTTTCTGATTTGGTTTGATTATCACCCATGTTAATTTTTGTACAAAAAAAAAATGTTACCAGAAGACCTTCATTGATATTTTAGACAAAAAAATAAAAATTAATCAACCTGTTTATAATTTAATTTTACCGATTGTGTAACTGAATATATATTAAATATTTATTTAAGCTTTTGTGACGGTTGACGTTTAATTTTAATGATTATCTTTACATTTTTCATTGTAACTCTTTGATTAAAAAATAATCTCCTAAAATTTATAAATAAAATACCTATATATGTTTTATTGTTGTAATTTTTTTTTCTTTTCATGTAACAGTGTTGAATTTTATTTTAATAAAACTAATTTCCCTCATGCAATTGATTTTCCGTATGGTTATAATAGTAGGACGCATAATTATTTTTCCCTTTCTATCGGTACTGAAATTTATGTTAATAAAGTGTAGGTTATTTATAAAACAGTGCAATATACGATTTTCTTTTTGTTTCTGAGGTCATCGTAAGTTTATTTTTAGAAAATTAAAAAAATTACATAATACTATTTTCATGTATGAATTAACCCTAACCCGCCTTTCATGTGCGATAATTTCGAGTTCTTATGTCGCAGGAAATTTGTAAACTACGGTATTTTGAATGATTAACTTGTATTCTTTGATGGGCTTTAAAAATGTTCATTGCGTGTAAACACACTGTACATCACACGGCATTTAATTCACGTAGGCTATTAATAACAACACGATCACGTCAAAGTTAACTCAAATTGACAAAGAATGCAGTTTAAAGAATTTTTGTTTTTCTACGTAACAAATTAATAATCGAGCGGTGCATATTGTTGGTATTATAAAATAATATTAGTTTAACATTTTTTACATAAGAGCAACAGTACTCTATACACTATTGTAGATTAGTGTAAAGTAACAGAAGGTATACTAGAATTTTAAAATATTTATCGCATGAAATTAAAATTATGCACTAATAAATCTCAATGGGTGAAGAAAATTAATTTGTTGTTATAATGTATATTATTAGTAATTAATATTTTATCTCTTGAATAATGTACCATATTAGAGAAGTTGTAAAAAAATTGCATCATTCTTACTAATAAAAAAAAAAGAAAAATAATTATTTGATAATATTATAAATACATATAGTGCAAAAAGATTATTAAGGTCTTTTTTAAATTTATTGTTCTTATGTAAATGTGAAATATTTTTTGTTTGCGAACAAATATAAATGACTGCTGATCTCAAGGATTCAAATTAGAGTGATTTTACAAAAAAAAAAATAAATAAAAAAAAGAAGTGATAATTAAAGGTAATAATCCTTTTTCAATGTTACACGATGTTGAGGGCTATTGATTTCACATCAGTATTGAAGTAATTGTATTAGAAAAATAAAAATAATTCTTTCCTGAAGTATCAACCGGATACTTTTTTTTTAACCTCCGGGGACCCCACCGTTAGGTATTGCTTCAGAGAATGAGATGAATGACAATTTTTTGTAGCGTGCGAAAACGCCATGCCCGACCGGGATTCGAACCCGGGACCTCCGATGAAAGGCCGAGACGCTGCCAATCGCGCCAAGGAGGCCGGCCAACCCGGATACTAGATTATTTCAGATATACGGAATTACATACAGTACGGGGATATTGTTCAGCAATTAATTATTTCCCTTATTAAAGATAAAGAGATCTTATTCATTGTCGACTGTGTTTCCAATAATGACGTAATCATTGAGTCATGCTTATCCCATTATTGTAGAATACATTTCAGATGTACGTGTTCGTAGATTTACTCTCTATTTTTTAAAATATTTATAATTTTAGAATTCCATAAAACTAATTTGCCGTATTGTAGTTCACCGGCAGGTAAAGTTTAATTTAATGGTACGAGGCTATCCATATCGTATATTATTTTGTCTTAGGGTTAAATATCTCTGCTCCCGTAATTCGGTAAAATATTTTAAAGAAATGTGAACAAATATTTTTTAACCCGTCGACATGTAATGTTTAAATTATTGTCACTCGGATACCTGTTATTGACAAACATTGTGATTTTGTTTTTTGAAATGCTGAGCGTTGTTTTACATTTCTGATTCTTGTATACCTACAAAAATAAATTTCGTTTTAAATTACAACGGTGTAAATAAATTGTGTTGAAATTACGTTCTGTGAAATGCTAGTTAAATACGGATTATTTATCTGGTTTTTGATAAGATATCTTAAAGGACATATTAAATCCTGGAACTATGTTCGTTTAATGTATTATATGTTATTAAAGAGCAGTAATGCAGTTATTTTATGTTTACCATATTTAAGTTGAAGTTCAAACGCCGTGATTTTTTCGTTCGAAGTTGAGTAAAGCAGTATTGTTTAGTAATTCATTAGC
The DNA here is from genome assembly GCA_010016005.3 of Zanna intricata. Taxonomy (NCBI): domain Eukaryota; kingdom Metazoa; phylum Arthropoda; class Insecta; order Hemiptera; family Fulgoridae; genus Zanna; species Zanna intricata. The sequence goes on from JAAAKQ030328824.1 coordinate 8,761, forward strand.
TTACTTGTTTTTTTTATTTTATACTGTTGTATACACCTCTCTACTTTCACTTTGCGCGTGTAGCTAGTTATTAATTAATAATACCTAATGAGTTCTGATTATTTTCGAATTTTACTTGTATCACTTATTACCTAAACCATTTTTAATTGTATTTTATGGTAGATTTTATGCTCCTTTTAAATATTATATTAACTTAGTTATATTTTGTGTTAGATCTACCTGTTATTGTTATTATAGTTATTATTACTCAAGTTTCAACTGAAAATGATATTGTTTTATTTCTTTACGCAAGTTTTATTTTTAGTATTATATTTAAATAAAGACATTTCTGGTACTATTTTTCATTATTTTACAAGTTCCAAATATGTAATATATATATATATATTTTTAACTGCTTAAAATAAATTAAATCTACCCAAATCTACCGTTTATTTTTTAAATTTCAAGGCGCTTTCGCGACCTCAGCATCGATTTCAATGATTAGCCTTTTTTTTTATAGAGAAAACCCTTTTGTGGATTCGCCTTGCAGTACGTCTCTTTCAGATAACATCGTTTAGAGGACGTTTTAGACAACAAATTACATATATGGTTACAATAGGCTTTTTGTATGTCGTCATGTTTACTTTTTTAGTTTTGGATTATTCCAATAATTCTGTGCATTCTAAAATTTAAAACATGAAAAAAATTATTTGAACTGCTTAATGAAAAGAATATTTGTTTTACTGCCTGTGGACAGTCTTAGCTCATGCCCAGTTGTATGTTTTATCATCGTTCTTATTTTTAAAACCCACTTAGTTTCTCGTCTTTCGCTTTTTTTGTGTGGCAAATCATGCTTACCCATATTTTAAATAAAACTAAGTGAAAATAAAATTACTTAAAAATCCAACTAAAAAGTAAAAATCGGTCTTCGTTTTACCATTTTTTATTCGACTAGTATTCGATTAGTACCATATTAAAGGGTTTGAAAGTTTATAATTATTTTTAATTTGGCGCAAACTAAATGTGTGTTACATAGTGGTAAATATAACTTTTGATTTTTATTAATTTATTTCTTTAAAAGGAAAACAAACTTTTTAATGCGTTATGAAGTACAATTTCTTTAAGTTTAGTTGATTAATTTTGGTTAATTATAACACTTTACGTAATAGTTGGAAATTTAAAAAAAAAATTTCTATATGGTTATTGAAAAAATTGTTCTATATAAAATATATTTTGTACACTGATGTGACTACGTTGGAGTACAAGTAATTACAAATTACGTAAATATTTATATTTAATAATTAAAATAAGTTAACATCGTATACTACAAAATAGAATGTTAATTAAATTTCAGTTACCTTTCATTGCTTTGTATTTATACGATTAATTAGAGATTGTATAAAAATTGTTTATATGTTTTTTTTTTCTCTCTTATTTTGCTTCATTATGTTAAACCACCTGAAGCAGCCAAAGAAGTGCTAAAAAACATTTATTTTTTACTCACACGTTCATTTTTCTAGGTATTCTGGCCGTGGGTGTAAGGGATTTATTATTATTTTACGTATATTCTGTTTATTGGTTTTATTTTCTAGGTTAAATTTGGATGTTTTTATGTGTTTTTAAATGTTAAGAGTTTTCGCTCCGCAAAAATTCCCTTCCGGCAAATAAATTTTATGTTATTTATCTTTTGAATAAATATTGTTCGTTTACATTTTCGTTGCGCTTTTATGTATCAGTTTATCAGATTAGGGGTAATTGTTATCTCGATTAATTTTTATGGATTATTTATTTATCATTTTTTAATGAATAAGTAGTATATTTGGCTGCACTCATTATAAACATTCATCGAATAGTATTTAAATGTACATGGGTATTACATTAAAAATAGCACTAATATGTAAAACCATTCATAAAGAATGTTTATTATGTGTGAATGAAAACTGTTGGCTACATATAATTGGATTTTTTAGCTGTGGGGAAGGTTCTGTGTTTTATTAATCTGAAAGAAAAAAATAATTATAACACGTCTAACAACTGCATATATATATATATATATATATATATATATATAATCCTTTTTTTATTTTTTGTTTTGTTTTCTAACCTGTTACATATACGTTAAAATTACGTATGAGTTACGTTAAAATTCATAAATAATTTCAGTTTTTTATTCATTTTAATATACTGTTGAAACTTACCTATTTAACGACATGATTGGGTGCCTTGTCTTAAGGCCTATCAAGTATATTTGTTTTTATCGTTTGTTATTTAATTTATCTTCATCTCTCTCTCTTGATCTGTTTAGCCTCCGGAACTACCGTAAGGTATTACTTCAGAGGATGATGTGAATGAAGTGTAGTCTTGTACAATCTGAGTTCGACCACTCCTAAGAGGTGTGGTTAATTGAAACCCAACCACCAAAGAACACCGGTATCTACGGTCTAGTATTCAAATCCGTATAAAAATTTACTAGGATTTGAACCTTAGAATTTTCGACTTCGAAATCAGATTGTTATCTTCATCTAATTTGCCTTCTGTTTACGCAACTTTGTACGGAACGAATTGATCGTGCAAAGATTCCAAATATCTACTGATAATAAATACATCGCCGATGAATGTAAATTGGATTCATCGTATGTTACGTTATATAAAAATTCCTGTCGCGTAAATTTAAATATTCTTTTAATAAATAGTCATCACACCTACTTTGGAATTCTATTTATTTTACACAATTCATGACACATTTTTTATTCACTTTACGCAATTTAAACTCATTTTTTTGATGCACTTTATTTAAACTTATACTGATTAAACTTTATTTAACCAGTACACAGGAGTTCAGTAAATCGAATAGTTTAATTATTATAATTAACTTTTATTTATACGACACACCAGAAATCTGAAACTTTTGTTAATCCACAACTCACGAAGAAGATACATATAATACTGATTTAGAATCGTATGTTACGTAACAAGAGTTCTAAGAAGCATATTACGCACAAGTGAAAAGAGTTACGTATTTTCCTAACGAGTGCGTATTGTGTTACAAGTCGAGTTATCTACTATACTTTTTCTCGAATCTCTTCCCCATAAAAAAAATTAAAATATGACTTTTGAAAGATACACTTTTATTAAATAGAAATAGAAATTTAAAGGATATAGTAATTATTTTGAAATTAATAATTTATAAGTCATTGATAGAATTTATAAATTTTGATTGCAATCAAAAAGAAAGGTGCACAACTAGATGTTACAAGTTTTAAATACAAGATTTTAATCTACGGCTAATCAGTTTTGAGAATGTGTAAAAGGTAAAACAAGATAGGCTTTGTAAATAAAATTATTCCAATATACTGAGATAATATACGGAAGCAAATTATTTCTAATTATGAAAGAAAATATCTATAGTGATTTTTTTTTTTTTTGTATACAAATTTAAATCGCTACAAGGCACCTAAGATCCGTATTAGTGTATCTAACTAGGAGAAGGCACGGGCTTCGGGACACCGATTTGAACCGTATTGCTTGTGTGCATAGTACACTGTTTACATGTTTTTATCTCAAAATACTAAAGCGCAATATTGAATTTTACTCAATAAAAATGGCCTTAAAAATGTCCTTATACTTTATATTAGTTAATATATTAATTTTTCTTGATGTTGCTCAAGTAGATATCTGACGTAAGTGAGAACGTGTCGGATTTGTAACAATACACACATCGATTCGATTCCGACTTCATATACACATATTTTTTTTTTTTGAAAATTTAAATATATTGATTTATTAATAATTATTAATCCTGCAAAAATGTTTAAATTACAATTAAAAGTACATACATTTCACTAATAACTTCTTATTTATTTCTTTTTTTTTTCATTGTTATTATTGAATTATTATTTATTGTTAAACATTTTTTCTAATCAGAGGTTAATAACAAACTAATCAATATTCATTATTGATTTATTAATAAATCAATATATTTAAACAAAAAAAAAAAAGTTAAAAAATAAACATGTTATGAGTCGGATTTGAACCGATGTGCCGTTCTACCCGTTGTAAGAACCAAATATTTCATTAATTAAAATTTTCTTTGGCTACAACTTTGATACCAATAAAAATAAGTATAATTTATGATATACTGTTAAAAAGCTCTCAACGAGGGTTTATTACTGCAGTTAAGAAAAAGTCCAAAATCTAAATGTTCTGGATTTTGGAAATTACAATACTTCCTTTACTTCGTACCAGGAAGTAATTAGAAACACTATTTTAACCACAGTTATTAATCTTTTATGTAAATCCGAGCTGCTGCCATGTGATCGTGCTGATGTTGGTTTAAGATTAAATAACTGATTTGAATGGCTTTCTACTGCGTTTTGTATAACTTTTTGGTAAAGGTTTTTAGATCTTAGATTTTTATTTACCGAAATCACTATTACAGGGTGATTAGTACGGATTTTAATTCGCTAGCGTATTTTAGTCTTTTTCGTGTTGTAATATTAATTTTTGTTTAGCCTATGACTAAATCCGGCTTATCATCCGGAGGTCCCGGGTTCGAATCCCGATCACGCATGGCATTTTTCACACATGCTACAGTTCGTTCATCTCATCCTCTGAAGATATAACCTAACGGTGATTCCGGAGGTGAAAAAAAAAAATGACTAAATCAAGTTCTGTAAGATATTTTATTACGGTTCACTATGAATTAAATTTCGTAGATATAGACTAATTAAAAAAAAAAAAATTATTATAATTTTTTTTATCACAATCGAGTGGGATATTGTCGAATTATATGTGATGTAGAAGAAAACTTTATAATTTCCTACATTTGAGAGTGGGCATGTGATATATTTTTTCTTAGTTATCTATGTACTGTACGTATGATTATTTTGAAGAATATGTGTAAATTGACAACGAACATATAAAACTGAAGCAAAATCCATGGTATTTGTGATTTACGGTTTTTTACGAGATTACCTTTCAACGGCAGAAAATTTAAGGAAACTTGCGATTGAACTTTTTTTACCATACGTTTTATATTTTGTTTGTGTGCTGTTCTCTTACTGAAAACTTTACCGGCGAACCCCGTTCCTTTTTGCGAATACTTTATTTTTTGAATAGTCTCTCGGAATGCATATACTAAAAAAAGGTTATTGAAATACACTTTTAACTATTTCTATGAGAAATGTTTTGTAATTGGGAGTTCCTACTCCAATCATTCGGGAAAGTTTCTTTTATTTTTTCGTATTATGACGATATTTTTTACAATTTATGTAAGAAATAATTTTTTAATTTTACTTGAGCTCGTACAATAAATAGGAACTGATACCCGGAGGCGATAATTCAGCTTGTAAATAAACTTAACTTCAATTTCATGTGTTTTTTAAATTTAGGATTTTAACATCGCTGTTATTAATTAAAATTATATTCTGTGTTTACATATTTTATTTTCAATTTACTTTTTCTTACAGCATGCCACTATTTCTATATCGTTATTTTTAACGTACGGTAGCTTTAACTTTGTTAATTAGATTTTACTATCGTAGTGTAGTTTATTAAACTTAAGCCTTGACATTATCGTCGTGTAATAGGTGAAAGTTTCTTGTTTTGCTTCAAGTATCGTTTATTACTACGACTGAATGCTATTTTTTATAACCGAATGTTTTCTTAGTGCTGATAACAGGTATAAGCGCGAAACGGCAATTCTCTTTGCCGTTTCGCTTCTGAAAACCAGGAAAAAACTTTTAAAAAATTTTCCATTCGGAATAATGTGTTTTATTTCTTTCTGTTCCCAAACGTTTTTGTTTATTCTATTTTTTTTTTTTTTTTACTGATTTTTTTTTATTTTTTTAAAGAAAATACTTAGATAAGACAACGTTGATAGTTTTTAAATTTAAATGTTAATTAAGAAGAAATCTTTCAGTTAAAAAAGTCGTCAACGGGTAGTTGGTCTTTTATTTTTAATTTATGTTATTAAATTAACTTAATCGTTCCGTTTACAACTTCCAGGAAATTAAGTATCCGGCATATGGTATAGTTTCTTGGACAGGACGAGATAATTGTATTTAGCTGTTATTATATAAATAAATTTATAACATCATCGATAGTTACGCTAGTCGTGCATAAATTACATTTTAGTATAACCGAATGTGCCGGGTTTGCCTTTCAGAATAGAAATTTTCTTATTTAACCTAAAACACGGGTAATAACTGATTTTACATGTCTTGTTATCGTAAAAAAATTACAAGAAGAAATTAAATCATGTGTATTTCCTTATAATAAAAGGAAGGGGATAAAGTTTGTACATTTTTTTTTAGGTGAAAATTACAATCGTATTTTTATCATAGTAATAAAGAACTTTTTTTTAATGAATAAAGTATATTTTACTGCGGTCATTATACACGTGTATCTAATAGTTTTAAAATGAAGACGGGGTAAAACAGTAAAAATAGCACGGATGTGTATAAAACCATTCTTTACAAATGATTGTACATACTTACTCATATGAGAGAATGAAAGTTGTTGGCTACTAATGATTGACATATTTAGCAGTGGGGAGTAGCTTCTGTGTTTCATTAATCTGAAAGAACAAAATAATAGTTATAGCACTATTTATTACAAAAAAAAAGCGTCAAAGTTGTAAGAAATGGAAAAATTTTTTATCGTGCATATAAATTTTACTTTTTTTTTTATTGTCCCCCCCCATCATGATTTAAGACAAAGATTTAATTGCTGGGTGATTTGTTGATGAATTGTGCTGTTAATAGCTGTTAACATGGCACAAGTTATTGAAATTCGAAACACTATCCTTGGTATTAAATAAATAAAAGTAGACTAATAAAGATTATTTTATGGTTATCATAATACTGTTTTCTTAATTTTAAACTGTTTGGATTAATTATTTTTATTATTTCCTTAATGTTCAGATTCTGAAAACGTATAAAACTTTCTTATTAAAACTTTTAATTTTATTTTTCAAACTGTTTACATCAACTAGATAAATCAGTAGTATATTTCAAGAATTTAAGGGAAAAGAAAAATTTGGTGAATAAAAACTTACCGCTTTCATAACTATCTTCCGAGCTTTGAATTATTAAGTAAACTGCTGTTAATAATACACATTTTTTAAGAACTGGTATGCATTTAGTTATAAGTAGAATATTCTTGTACATATATACGCATTTATATATATTGCAGAGAGAGAGAGAGAGAGAGAGAGAGCGTGTGTGTGTGTATGTATGTATGTATTTATTAATTTTTTTCTTTTATACTCTTATGTTAAAAATTATTAGTAATGTATTTACAAAAAAAAAAACCATTTTTAACTGTATGTGATGGATGATGCATTACAGATGCAGAGATCGTTGAAGTGTAGTTAATTTTGGTGGGGAGAATCGCTGAGAAGGGAAGGGGATATTATGTTAGTGAGAAGTTTTTTTAATGCATTAGCCATTAGTGAGAGAGAGTCAGCCGTAATATTAAACTGAGAAAGAAGAATAAACTTTGCGACAGCATGTATCATCTTTCTAACTATGACTTCCTGGCAGCGATTATACTTAATATCATTTTTAGATGAAATAATTCTTAATAATTTTGCATATCATTCACATACTGTATTGATTTTCCGTTTTACTTTTGAGTTTCACATTTTATTATTGTGTACAAAAATTACGAGAAAACTTTATTTCCTTGAAGTATGTTTATTGTTTTACAGTATTGTGGTTTTGCGTACCGGGCTGGTCTAGTGGTTAACGCGATTTCATAAATCGGCTGATTTCGTAGTCGAGAGTTATAAGAATCAAATCCTACTAAAGGTAGTTACTTTTATACGGATTTGAATACCGTATCGTGGATACCTGTGTTCTTTAGTGTTTTTCTTTTTTTTTGCCTGGCCGGGATTGGAACCCGGGATGAAAGGCCGAGACGCTACCACTCGCGCCACGGAGGCCGGCTTCTTTAGTGGTTTGTTTTCAATTAACCACACTTCGTAGGAGTGGTCGACCTGAGGTTGTACAAGACTACACTTAATTCACATTCATATATATAAACCTCATTCATCCTTTGAAGTAATATCTTATGTAGTTCCGGAGGCTAAACAGAAAAAAGAGTATTTTGGTTTACATTAGAGATTAGAAGATTGTTTTTATATAGATTGCCTAAATAAATATTGTACTTCTGAATGGCAACGGCAATAAATGCTGTTCATCGGTTGGTTGAAATTACTTTGCTAGGATTCAGTTTTTGTGATGTTTATTTTATTTATTTTTAATTTAATTTAATAAATGTTAACTTTAATTATAATCTTTTTTTTTTACTTACATTATTTTAATTTTCAATCGATCGTTGAGCCGTTTTAATATTTTTAACTAACTACTGCTCCTTCGATAAAAAGAAACATAGTTTGCTCTTGAGGTAGACAGGTACAGAAGAAAGCGTAGTTTGCATTCAAAATGTTTTTAAGAATTAAAATTATATAATTCCTTTTAACTTTCTTTATATTTCCATAGCTTATCATTGTATGTGTATAAATGGACAAGTTCTGGTTTTTTGGAAATACTCTTGAATCCGATGCATTTTTTTATCATATTACAATAAAATGAATCATATATGTTTATATTGCTGATTTATATCGTTTTCACGCGTCAATCACGAACGGCAGAACCGATTTTTAATCATACCTCCAGAGTATCGTAACTCTTTTTTGTTTCGCGTCACAATATCTATAAGGGTCTCTATCTTTTTATAATGATAATTAGTTTTTATCGTTTCTTTCCAGGAATTTTTATTTTAATAAAAATTACAAGTAAAAGAATGTAAGCGGTAGATCTCCGCCGGTCTCCGTGGCGGAGTGGTAGTGTCTCGACCCTTCATCCGGAGGTCCCGGGTTCGAATCCCGGTCAGACATTCTTCACACACGCTACAATTCATTCATCTCATCCTCTGAAGATATACTTAACTGTGGTTCCGGAGGTTAAACAAAAAAAAAATCCATGCTGTTTACTACAACTTTTGTAGGAATGACTTTTGATATTTCAAACTGGTCTTTTTAGCGAAATATTAGCTCACCTAATATATATATTTATTTTTTTTTTTAACCGTTTAAATACAGCTTTTTTAAAACCGCGTGGGTTTTTTTAAACCACGTTTTTTAGAAACCTTTGTTCGAAAATTCTATCTAAGAAATGCCAAGTAAAGCATTTAACTTAAAAGTGCAGTATTGTGTACTTCATTAGAAAGCGTAATTTTGACCATTATGAGCTCATCTCACTCTGTCATAATTTTAAAGAGTGAAGTTATGCGGTCGGATATAAACCGCTCTGCATTATGTATATTATAGATGAATTCATTTATCAATCGATTATGTTATTCTTTTGATAACTCGTGTTGCATCACAGTTCTAGATAAGCATTGTTTTATTACATTACAGTTATTAATTTTATATTATATTTTTATTGGGTCATATCGATGAAAGCAAAACAAATTATTATCCTCAGTAGTAACATCATATGTTTGTTGTTTTTATTTTTTTAAATTAAGGTAGTTATTTATTTAATTATCTTAATATACACGTTTACTGAAAAGTTATAACGTTTTATTGTATTATTAATTTAGAATAATAGACCTAATTGATTACGTGTAATTATTGCGCGCATAGATCAAACGGATCGTAAAATGAAGCCGTAACCATGTTAATATGAAGATTAATTATGTTACACGGAAAAGTTCTGTTAAAAAAAAAATCTTTCTAAAAAGTTTAAAATTATTCTGCCTCTGAATATTATAAATTTACTAAAGCTTATTAAAATAAAAACACACAAAAATAACAGCTTAAGCAAATAGGTTACATACCCGTGAGCAAATAATATTTTTAATGAGATATTCGGTCTGATCACGAATTTCAGTAAAACATTCCCGCAGTTATACTTCGTAACCCAAAAAAAAATTAAAATAGTAAAGAAATTTTTTTTAAATTGACAGAAAGGCGTACACGGTATTATATTTAAATCGATTGAACTCAGAAAAATCAACTTAGTTGGCTTATTTGAAGTAATTATATTTACAGCTTGATTGTTTTATTTTAATGATATATAGATAATAAGTAAAACAGAACAGCACCAAAATAAAAGCGGTTAAAAAAAAAAGAAGAAACACGTGCGAGTTTGAATTACAATCTTGAAGATATATCATTCAAGTAACAAGCTCTGTAATATGTAATATTTATTTTACCTTCAGTTACTCCACCTAGCAAATTGGAATTAAGTTGTAGAATTGCTACTTTGTTGATAAAATGAATAGTATAAAAAATTACACGTTTTAGTTCATTTTCAATATTTTTTTTTTGTGATAAAAATTTTTCATTTTATGAAACTGTTGGAGTAGATTTCGTTTAATTCATTAACATATAATTAATATATGTAATTTTACTCTCATTAATGTCTTATAATATAATACGTAATGTTTAACACTGTTTAGTGGATTGCAGTTGTTGTTTATGCATCTTCAGCACACTTTGATAGATGATGAAATCTTATTACTATTTCTTCAGACGCTTGTGATGTGTGTACTGTGAAAACGGTATCTGAATCGCGTATCTTTTATTTGCGTAAGATCCGTTATAGTTTTTCCGTTATGGTTTGATGTCTGTTATCACACTGCTTGATGTCATCATTTCATTTTTTATGTTAAAACTGTTTTTTGTTGTAATTATACCAATAGTATTCTTAGCTCAATGATTTTTTATCGTTAGTATGTGATTATGGTTACACTGCGGATAAGCCATTTCTGTTAGATAGACTAGAGATTAGTAATCTCTTTTTGCGGTCATACTTTTAAAACCCAATAATGTAATTTTGAAGGTAACGCTTATGCGTCTCATTAGTATTGACGATATTCCGATCTGGATTGTATGTATATTAATAATTTTAAGTTTTCTGGGATTAATTACTGAATCTACCTTAGTTTAATAAAGTTTTATAAGCGCCTAACATTAGAAAGTATTCACTGATTCTATTTTGAACCCGTAGCGAATAATATAAACTTGACTTTTTTGTAGTTATTGGGTTCTCAAAATAATGAATACTTTCATCGCATCCCATATCAGGAATTCTTATTTTAAATAATTTTTACGTGAATAGACAAAAAAAATTATTAATGTTCGGATGCTATTCACCTACTACATTATATATTAGTAAAAAATCTGATGTGGACACCACAAGAATTCCTTGCTCGCCTATTAAATTTCATATACATTTTTTTTTTTAATGAAAGATACATCAAATTTTATTTCATTAATAACTTCTTTTTTTTTTTACCATCAGAGATTAATAAATTATTAATAAATCAATATATTTAAATTCAAAAAGAAATTTTAAAAAAAGGAAATTTAGTAGGATTTGAATCAATGTGACATCCAGATATTTCATTTGAATATAACTCTGGAACCGATGAAAATAAGTGCGAGATACGTACAGACGTCACGTCGAAACTAGTCAAAATGGATTCACGAATGGTGAAACTGAATATTTCCGTTGAAATCTGAAAACTGAAATTTTTCGCGATCACAATACTCTTCCTTTACTTCGTACAAGGAAATAATAAAATCTCATACGTCCTTTCATAGTACAATAGATTATTTATATTATGTTTGATTAAGTAATTTAGATCCGATATGATATGATTCATTCAAGTAAATAATAAATTTGTTATAATAACTAGCGACACCAATGATGAAAGTTAAAGTAATTCGATCATTTTGAGACCGCTTTTCGTTCGTTTGTAATCTTATCCTGAATTTGTTGTATTTTTCTATTTATCGCATACATTCATTTATGATTTGTATTCCGGGTTGCCTTCTTTTTCAGTATTAATTCAAATCTTGTCTGAATCTGATGCTTTAATATAAAGTCGTAGTCCTTTGTGTCGAAAGATATATGTTTTAAATTTTTTCTTTGTCTGATTGAAATCTTTGTTTTATATTCAATTCTTCCTTTTGTTTTTAAAATGATTTTACTTTAGTTCGCGTTCAAAGTCGGTTCTACATTTTAATAAAGGTACCAATGCACAGAATTTTAAAGATTAAGTTTAAAAAATGATAGTAACAAATTATGTTTTACTTTTTACTAGTAAATTTATTTTTACAGAAATCTTGTCGTAGGAATTGGCCGCACGGAAAGCGATGGACATGGTAAATATTTAAACCAATCGGATATTTGCACTGTCGGCCGAACAAAATTAAACGGCAAAGCATTGTCAATCAGTTTTATTTAACTGAGATATCTCTTGGACGGTATTTGAAAACTTAATAAACAAAATAAAAACTAATTGCAGTAAATAATAAATTTGATAGGTTTCAATTTGAGCCGTCTTGTTTTTTAAATCCGCTTCTGAAATTTAAGTAAAGGTTTTTTTGTTTTTACAACTTGCGATCACCTGTCAAAAGTTCGCTGACTGCGGCTACGTACGCTGTCGAGTTTACTTGGAATTTTAATTGAATTTTAACCACAATTTTGCTCTGATGACCATAAGCGGCAGAGTGTAATGTTCTCTACTAGTCACGGATATTAACTTCTGGTGACGGTGTAGATTCAGTAAAGATGGGGGGTAATGTTTTCTAAGGAAGTTATCATTTTTAACTGATTTTTTTTGTATAAAAAAACCAAGTGATTTAAAATATATTATTATAATGTAATACGATTATTATTGAAGATATATTTCTCATATTATATTGTGATTTTCTAATTAAATTAGAAAATTTAGAACTGTTATTGCTGTATTTTTATAGTAATTTAATTGTAAAAACCTTTAATTCACCGATTTTGTTAGAATAAGACGATTGATATAAAAAAAAAAAAAAAAATTAAAGCAGAAATTTTGATTTCTTTTATGAAAATTAATTTTGTAATTTTTGTAAAGATGATACTGTTTTTAAAGAAAAAGTATGAACTTTTCCCTGAATAATTTTTAAAAATTTATTTCAGTTAAAATGAGGATGAACGTACGCGCTGTATAACTTATTTTTATTTAGATTCCTAAAATGAAAATTTATTATCAATGCAGTTCTCAATTTTATTGGGCATATAATTATGTAATGAACAGAAAATATTAATTTGAATCGGAATTTTCAACTTTAATTAAGCATGAAATAAAATTCATCGTATTTTAGTTTTCTTGAAAATGTAGAATCGCCTAAGCATATACGTGTGTATATATATATATATATGTATAAATAAAAGAAAATATATGAAAAAATTATATATGTATATATAATCTTTTTTTTTGATGACGATTAGCTAATTCCGAATTTTAGTTAATCTGCGGTGACATAAATTCAGAGTATTATATCTTAAGGCCTAATGGAGGTCATATTTGTGGAATGACATCACAATAATTTAAAAACTGGGCTTAACAAATAAAAAAAGTTTTAAAAAATTGTCTGACTAAAATCAGCCGCTAACGATATCTTTTTTTTCAGAATTATTTGTCATATTTAAGCTATGCCGAATTTTACTAATTCAATTTTTCGAAATCATCGAAGGTGCTCCAATAAAAAGTTGAAAAACTTAAGAATAAAAATTATTTGTTCTGAAAATTAGTTTTTACTTTTTTTAGTCAGAAATATTGTCGATGATAGACAAGACTTTTCACAGAATCAAGTTAATTTGATTTCGTGGGGAAAAATTAAATATTTTATTTTTTACCTAATTTACTCTCATAAACGATGTTTATAATTAAAATTCATCTTAATAAAAAGGTTTTCTCTAAAAAAAAAAAAGGTATTATTAATTTTCGCCAAAACCAGTTATGATAGAATGAAATTTAAGTAGGTTAAAAAAAATTAATGTTATATCAGAATAACGGAAATGGTATTGCCTAATTCATAACAAGGTTAATTCAACTGATCTAATCATTATTTTTTAATAATAAACAAAAATGCCGGTTGTGTATTTACATGTATTTATTTATGTGCATAAATATTATTTACGCGTATGTAAATATACATATCTTATATTTTTCCTAGATATAGGTATAGATTGATCGATTAGAAGAAAATTCAATTCATTGTTCTTTTAGTTATTTATAGTTAACTTTCTTTATCTTATATAACGCATGTGTAATTGAAAGACGTTAATGGAATTTATCAAAATTATCATAAAAAAATAAATATTTTTTTAGTTAATAATTGTCTACAATAATTGTATTTTAAACATATTATGTACATATTTTTCTATATAATGTAATGTTGCTTTTGTTTTTGTTATAGTATGTTAATGGCTTATTTTATTACTTCACTTATATAGTTGCTCTGTGTGAATATATACGGGTACAGCTTATCCAAGAAACTTTTGACTTTTCTTGGAATGACATTTGTTGGAGAAAATGTATGTGTTATTACTAGTTAAAATTATAACGGCTTCCTGGGCATCTTCCAGGGTAACCCCTTGCAATTCAATCACAAATTGCCACTTCGACGATAAAAAACTTGCGTTGGTCATGGAATTATTGATTAGATTTTTTTAAAGTAATATTTCATTTTTTTTTTTTTATTTTGGTACGTTATTACGCGACTACCAGTTTGAAAAAATGGATGACAACGAAGAGCGACACGTCGAGCCGGATTTTATGTGTCTCCAGATATTTTAGGGTATGTATTGTCCTACCTCTCATAATGTGCTGTTCAGTTGCTATTATCTCGTAAAATTCATTTTTCTAGGTTTTAACTTTTGAAGACTATTTTGTTTAATTATATTTTCTTTGTGTAGTTAAATTATTGTACGTTGATTAGTTTACCTTCTTCGTCGTGCCCTTTTACGTTTTTCTCGGGCTTTAGATGTTTCTTATTTCCTGAGTGCCTTTTTATGTAAAGAAATTAAAAATTTGTAGCGTAAACTACAAATTGTTTGTTTAATTCTTCCTTTCTGTTATTGTAATCAATTTACAACACTTTGTTTTATATTGCTGAAATCAGTTCACATATTCCAGAGATTCTTTTCATAATATAAGAAGAGTTATTTTCTTTCTATAGTATAAAAAATAAATTTGTTCATTAATAACTGGGTACAGTTTGGATTTTCTATAGAGAGTAGTTCGCGCGCAGTTAGGCCTTCGCTACTGGAAATTTTGAATTCGGTACACGTAAAGCGTAAAACAAACTCAATTTATATTAATAACAGTAAAATTAGTTTTATTAAAAATAATTAAATATCTGGCCTCTTACTTATTTATATCTTATATTTATATATACGAAAAGTATATATATGAATATAAGGAAAAAAATCTGTTTTCATTTTCGTTAGTCAATAACCACAATTACCTTAAAGCCTGCATTACCACCTCCTAGTAGAACATTTTATTAAGTAAATCGATTTAGTGGTGTAAGATTTTAGTTTATTTGCAGTTAGCTGGTTTAGAGTATTCTTTTTTTATCGTTACACAGTAGATAATATGTTGATTAATCGATGGCCAAATGTTCGACTGCATTGAAATAATTTTTCTTAAATTAGGAAGAGATATTTTTAAAAATAAAAGCTAACATTTCCTGAATAAAAAAAAGAAGAAGAAAAAAATGAATCGTTATATTACACGGTTCTCTTCATTACATTAATCGAAGTTTTATATTTATTATTATGAATCTTTTAATCTTTTCTTGTAATGGAATATTTGACCTTGAATTTTATTTTTCAGTATAAATTTAGCTTTCATGAAGGTTACGTTAACGATTTTATTAATTAATAACAAAATGATTTTAATTTTCTAGGAATCGTTTTGTTTCCAGTTTCCATTTTTACAGTATTGTGATAAAATTTATCTTTAACGACTGAATTTGCAACATTAATTTTTGTGCTATAATTATTACTCTATATAATTATAGCACAAAAACTGTTGGATTTTGAATTTCCCATCGGTATATTTTTGCATAGCCCAGATGGATATTCCCGATCGTTAGCCGGCTCTTCATATTTAATTAGGTAAAACGGTATATGATGAATAGATAGCTATTTTGTATGTAATTTTTTTTTTTATCATTATACCGTTAACTTTTTATTGAAAGAAATTTTAGTAATTATTTAGAGTTCTGAAGTTAATCAGCATTGTCTTTATACGTTTTCTTGTTCTTAAAAGGACTAAATGAATGAACACGGTGTTAATTTTCACCTCTCAAAGAAACGTGTCTTGAATGAAACAGATAACCTGAAAACTAAACCACTTGATGGTAGGCCAGCGTAAAAAATACGTTCAGGCTCAAAAGTACCTCGAGGTTTTTCCGGATGAGAAAATACCGTTCAAAAAGCACCTTAAATGCTTCGCGGAGAAAGCTTCTTTGGTACTAGGCGTGTTGTCACTCCTAATTGGATTCTTATTTTTAAGATCATAAGTATCCTGTATAAGAACGTCTGCGAAGGAATTATGCTATATGCGGCGCCTGTTTGGGCGGGTAGGCTAATGTTTAAAAGCTAACGGGACATATTGTTGAGGAATCCACTCCTTATACTTTTAACGGTAGCCGGTAACTACCTTACGATTTCATGGGAGGCGATCTTGGTAATTGCGGGTGTGAAACCTTTAGACTTGATAGCGTGAAAGTGGTAACTTCGTTATGTCGCCGAGAAGTTAAGTGAATTAACTTCTGACAAATTTCGGGAAATTGAACAATATGATAATGTTTTGTGGCAGGTCAGATGGGATGAGGCAAAGGGCGGACGTTATGCCCATAGTCTCTTTCCTGATGTTGTTAGTTTGCCGGACCACTCTTGAGTACACCTGAATAAGTACGTGATCTTTCTCAGCATGGAGCTTTCCGGGATAGGCTGCAGAGGTTCGGCCTGGTGGACTCAGGAATGGATCCGCAATGCGGACAGTGGGACGATGTACATCATCATTTTTTGTATGTTTGTTCAAAGTATGAATTGATGCGCATGGAGAGTATCTGTTGACTCGATATTATAGGTCGGCGTTGGATCTCCGTGTCAATTGACGAAACCAGGACGAATGGATAATAGTTGAGAATTTCATACCCTATTCGGAAAAAGAAAGGATTGCCTAGGGGATCAAGGCTGCCGCCCGGGCTTTCCCCGTTCTTCTTTTGTTTGTTTTGTAGATGCTAACTTTTTGTTGTTGATTAGTTTTACTGTAATTCTTTTATTAAAATAAACATAAGCCGTATTTTGTTGCTTTTTAATGATAGTAGTAACACCGATGGGAATGTCACGTGTGATTTTCCTATCTGTGTCATCCTGACTGAGTCAAGAACATAACTGAGAGATGCCTTTTGCTAAAGCTTTGAGTATGACCTCGATAAAACCCATAAGGGCTAGGTACGGAGGGGGCGGCGAGGCGACCTCACTTTTACATGGTGGGTGTCTTCCCCTACGAGATTAGGCTGCCCTCGGCCGATTTGTGCTTTAAAGATTTTTCACGAGCTTTTTACAACAAGGATGAATATATGTTTAAATATGAGATTGTTTCGTACTGATGCGTACGATTTGCTGTAATTAGAAAGATAATATGTAACCCACCGAGTTGGTCTAGTGGTTAACGCGACATTGCAAATCATCTGATTTCGAAGTCGAGAGTTCTAAGGTTTAAGTCCTAGTAAAGATAAAATGTTTTATACGGATTTGAATACTAGATCGTGGTTATGGGTGTTCTTTGGTGGTTGGGTTTCAATTAACCACACTTCTCAGGAGTGGTCGACCTGAGATTGTACAAGACTGCAC
>JAAAKQ030328935.1:2407-18660 GCA_010016005.3 Zanna intricata
CAGAATATCAGACTTTTTATTGCTGATCAAACCAATAAATTGAATTCAAGTAAATTGCTGATATCTTTAAAATGCGGGCAATTATTGATGAATGATTTTTATGTTGTTTAACACAAAACTCTGTTTAAGAAATTTAAGCTGAATTAAAAATAGTCAATACAAATTTCAAACCTGCTGTAAAGTAATACTATTACAACAGTAAATACTTGGTGTCTGAAAAATAACTTAGCAGATTTAAATTACATGTTCTTTATTAAATTTAGAATTAGAAATGTATGGGTTTTATTACATGAAAGTGCTAAGTTTAAATATTTTTTTACCTATTAATGTAACTCAATATGAATACCATATACAGATCTGCAGACACCAAACCAATAATTCACTTCATCCCACATTCTGGCGTGTACATCTACAGCTAGCTACCACTTCCATGGCTGCTGGTATTCTCTGATGCAGGAGGTCATGTGACGGAATTTTTTCTTGGTATGTCTTTTATATAGTTCCAAAATAAGAAATCCATTGGTGTCAAATCAGGACTTTGAAGTGGCCAGGTGATGGAAGCTTGTTTGCCAGTCCAGACTTCAAGGAACCTGCCATTTCTTTGTACATAATTTGAATGGTGTGGAGAGGCTCAATCCTGTTGGAAAATTAGGTCCCCCATATTTCCAATCTGCGTAAACACAACATTTTCTTATATGTTCAAGTACACTTTCCCAGTAATAGTCTTTTCTTGTAAAAAGAAAAAGAATGGTCCCAAAAATTTATTATGGATACCATATCAAACATTCATTTTCGGATAGTTGTGGATAAATTCCACCAATATGTGAGGATTTTCTGAGTCCCACGTTTGAGAAATGTCATTCACAACTCCATGAACATGAAATTTTGCTTTATTAGAAAATAAAATGTGCTACTGATAGTTTTCATCAGCAGAAATTAGGTCTAATGTGGTTGTTACAAATTGAGCTCTTTATGGCTTCCTGTTAAGTTTAAATTTCATTGAGAAGGTGTAGTTTATAATCAAGAAGTTTCAATCACTTGCAAACATCACACAAACAGTCTTGTAGGAGTATTTCGTTGATGTAACACTATCAACTGAGCATTTTGATTTCATTGGAAAAACAGTCCAAAATGTCGTTCTGTATTTGTTGTTTAGGCTTATCTATCCTGTTGTTTAGTTATGGTTTTGTCACTTAGAGAATTTCTACAGTAGACTCATGTATAATTTTTTTTGTATAAAAATTACTGATTCTGTTTCAGAGAACCAGTATACGCACTTTCCTTTTCTCTTGTGGTGACACCATGATATTAAAGGCCAAGCTTATAAGCGCTTGGCCTTTGCGACAGTCTTATGCAGCTGCTATATGATGGAGAATGCTATATGTTGCTTCAAGATTACACATAAAACAGTATTGAGTACTCAAAATAAAAATTATATTAATTGTTGAAACTCCCGAGTTCTTTTTCGGATACCCAGTAATTTTTTTTTTTTTTTTTGGGGTAGGTGAACAATGCCGAGGCGTTATTATCACCCAGTTTAAAAAAAGAAAAAAAAATTGAATAAATAAATTTGAAAGGAAACTAAAATTTAAAACCAAATTTGAAATTAAAATAACAAATAAATAGAATAAAATAATAAAAAAACAAAATTGATTAAAACTTACTACTAATATCACATAAAAAGATAAACTAAAAACTACTACTAGATTGAAGTTAAAATATTACCTAAAACCTAAAACTAATAAAACACATAAAATATCGCTAAAACTTAAAACTAATATCACAGAAAACCTCATAAAATTTAAAACTAAATAGAACAAAAAATATTCAACAGAATCCGTGACGGGTGAAAAGGGCCTCCCTACGGATTACAAACTTAAATTATGAATACATATATATTAGATCTGATCAAACATTCTTATACTTCATAGGAACTCGAGTACCTGATCCACCAGATGCTTATAATTACCTGGGATGTGGCGAAGGGTACCACGTAATTTAAATTTGCGACATAAGGCTGCAAAACGCACGCTATGCAGCAATATGAGGCGAACAGTTAAATGGCAGTCACATCTTACGCAGAATGGTGGATTCTCTCCTGACATCAGGTACTCGTGAGTGGCTCTTGAATGTCCTATCCGCAATCGGCAAAGGACTACTTCTTCTTTACAAATGAGTCTGTATGAGGAGTTCCATGGCAACACAGTATTTTTAATACAGCGCAGCTTACTATCGACTGTGGCTGTCTAGTCATTCTGCCATTTTGTGCAAAGAACGAGTTTTATGTGATTAATAAAGTTGCATGTAGTAATACATGTAGTGAAACATGGTTGAATACATGCGTTCTTAGCTGCAGAATCCGCACGTTCATTTCCTGGAATCCCCACATGGCTAGGGATCCAGCAGAAACTCACTTGTGTATTGCGATGGTTCAACTCGGCGATTGCATTATATATTTCTATGATGATAGGATGTCTGGAATAAAAGTTTACTAGGTCTTGGCGAGTACTGTACGAGTCACTACAAATAAGGACATTGTGGTACGTGGGGTTAATGATATTTAGAGACTTGTTTATGGCGTATAGTTCAGCAGTAAATACACTTATGATACCGGGTAGGCCAAACATATATGCTCTATTATCGACAACAAATGCGCAACCGACAGTATCATTTGCTTCGATCGATCAGTGTATACTATTATATCTGCTTTTGTCTTGGACAGGATATATTTTTTAACACATAATTTTTAACATCTTTTTTTTTTCTAACACCCTTTATACTTAATCACCCATCAGCTGCACATTTTGTGCAGCTCCATGACATTTTAGAAAACAATTCTGAAGTTTAATACTTCAGAATTACTACAGATTCACTTTTTAATACTTTACAAAGTAAAACATTAAGCTTACCTTTTTCATAAGCATATTTTGCAATGCGTGTAGCAATTTCCAGAGATACTTCTCTAATTTTGCTTAATGGTGGATATAGACTGCCTTTCTGAATATCTTCCTCTTTGACATAATCGGCAACAGTCTAGAAACAACATTCAGGAACATCTCAGGCAAATAACCAACAAAATGATAACTCGATTTAATAGAAACTACATACAAGTAGAAAAACATTGTGAAAAAATGGTGAAAAAAAAATTCATCACTTTCAACAGTAAAATACAGTATCATTCAGTCTTTAAGAAAAAATTAATTTATGAGTACAGCTTGCTAAAAAACAGTTACCAACCACCACCCATAAGTTATATGAACTAAAACTAAGTTTTCTTGTATTTCAGTCAAAGTTTTCCAAAACTCACTTTAAAACCACAGCAATACAATATTCAAAGCTTTTTGTTTTTAACTACAATTATGTATCACAAATATGTGATCAATAAAGACCATTGACATGAATACTAATGTCAAATTCTCAGTGTTGAGTGAGATATACAGATTATAGCCAAAGAACACCATTGCATGAGTGTAAGTTTATGGTAAATTTACAGTAACATGCCTACTCATGCAGAAATTTCTACATATCCCACAAATCCAGCAATCATTACCACTCAATTCATTACATCTCATTTTCTGTGACATTTCCTCTTCTTAAAGTAAAATGGCACTTAAATAACAAAATATTTCAGGCTACTGAAAAGAATGTGATAAGGAAGTTATTTGCCACTTCTGAAGTTGCTATAAAAAAATTCTTTTTTAGTAGCAAAGACTACAGTGGGCAAGGTGTATGGTTTTAAAAGGTGATTATTCAAAAGGTGATTTAACACAACTGTAACTCTTACTGGACTAATTCATAAACGGAATAACTACAATTTTTTTTTCCGTTAAACTCTATCTAGTGGGGGGATTTTATTGTGAACAAGATGGCAAAACTTGTAAATTCAATTCTGAATTGTTTAGAAGTTATTTAGCTTTTTGTAAACAATTTACCTTCACGGAGGCATGTTTCAGCAAGAAGAATTGTAAAAGTCATCGGCCATGTGAAATATGTGCAGTGTAGACTAAAAAAATAGTACACTAAAAATTTTGGTAGACTAAAAGCACAGAAATAAAATAAAACGAGAAATTTGTTTTGACAAAAATCTTAAGATTTATTATTCATTTTTTGAAAAAATATTTCCAAATTAGTCTCACTACTGCTGCTTGACTTTGTCAAAGCTCTACTTAGAACCTATGTAGGAATTAAAAACTCAGCTGTACAAAACGTTTAAAACAAACTTCACCAGGTAACGTACAATATTGCATTGAATAGTTGAGAAGAAAATACTGTCCCTGTATCAAACAAAGAAAGATAAATGTGATATCTGTGTAGCCTTAAAAATTTGTTTGAAACCGAATACAAAGAACATTATTTCACTCAAAATTGAAACAATAGATTAAAAATACAGTACCAAATAATCTAAAGTGTTTACTGTACGTCTGAAATCTATCTTGTGTCAAAAATCTCATGTATCATCCTTTTAATACAAAACCAAACTAATTGTTTGTAAATTAACTATCTTGAATTATAACATAATTAGGGTTATTGTTACTTTGGCATGAAGGTATGAAGAACATTATGAGTATGCGTGTGAAGGTGGTTTAAGTGCCATGAATTTGTTTCAATCATAGTTAGTTTTGAAGATAAATTTTTATTAACGCATCCAGTTAGTAAAGAAAATAACATAGTTTAGTGGAGTGATGGGTGTGCCATAAAAATTATAATGCAACCCTACCTCTTTTCAACCTATTAGAACAAAATAATGTAGAAATCACATAAAAATATTTACTGAAGGATTACAATCAAACAAAGGCAGAATGTACACACTTTACAACTGAAAGAAAATTATGTAAATCTCTTATAAATGTTACAGCAGATTATGTAAGAGTTTGCACATCAATATGCTTTAAAGTTCCTTATATAGTAAATTGTCACAAGATTTTAAAAAATTTTGTTGAAAATTAAAAATTTTACAAATAATATGACCAAGGAAAGGAGCAGTTCACCGTACTAATTTAAGTTAGCTGAAATTAAATAAGTAAAATATACTTAAAACAAAATTTTGTTCAAGCTTAACCATTCAGTTAATCTCTCTCTTTTTCTGTTTAGTCTCTGAAACCACCAAAGGTATTACTTCACAGGATGAATGAGAATAACATGTATGAATGTAAATGAAGTGTAGCCTTGTACAGTTACAGGTCGACTAATTCCATTAAAAATGCATACTGTTGTACCAAAATACACCAGTATCCATGATCTAGTGTTAAAATCCATATAAGTATTTCTAGGATTTGAACCTTAGAACACTCTACTTCGAAATCAGTTGATTTGAGATGACGAGTTAACCACTAGACCAGGCCCAGTGGGCAAAATATTCACGTGACGTAAGTTTTTAAATAGCCATTAAAAATAAATAAACAAACGTTTACACATCTGCAACAATTGAAAAGAAATATTGAACCAAACTAGCAAAAATTTTACAATGACTTGCCTCATTGTTAACTAAAACACAAAAATAATTAACTCACAAAAGAAGATTAATAACTCCATCAAAATTGTTTTTTACTTCTTTTATAAATCATATTTTTATTAAATTATTTACTACTTATGTATATTACTGCCATTATTATTAAGTTAAATATATATATATATATATTTTTAACTTCAATATATGAGTATTTACAAATTTACACATTTTGTGATTTTTACACTATTCCAACTAAATTTTTTCAGTTCTCCTTAATAACAATAAATTTTAATTAATTAGTATTTATAAATTCAAAGATATATATACATTCTTGCTTCTCTAACCCATCAATCTGAGTATGAATTAATGCTGTTGAATCCGTAAAATAAACTTTTAGTAACATTTAATGAAACATTTAGTTATGATTTTACATAGTATTATAACTTTTTAACCTTTATTACTTTCATATCCATTGTTTGTATTCTTATAAATGTCAAGTTTTTGAAATACTGTAATAAGACTAAAATCTTTAAAAGTAAACAATATGTTATATTTATGATTTTATATTACACAGCCAATACTGATTAAAGTTAACGTATTTTTTAAATTTTTATATTGGTTATTCATATTTATTTCACCTCTTGTTTAATATTATTTAACAGAGAACTTCATATTGTCAGAAATTTGTCTTTGAAAACCTCATAACTCCACAATAAATTGAGAAATTAAAGTTAGCTAATTACTGCATTTTTAAATAATTATTTATCATTGGGAAATTTTGTTACAGAATTTTAAACAACATTAACTAAAATTTATAGTCTAAAATCAATTTTTATGTATTCCTGAAAAATCATGATGAGAGAAGTTAAGCATTTTAATGATTAGTCAATGATATGTTTTTCCTCTAATAACCAACATTTTCTTGCATTTGAAATGTTTTTTTTTTTTTGTGCACTCATAGTAATGTTTTTATTTCTCTACAATGCAATTTTTTTCTGTATCTATAAAACTTAAAATGGAATTGTACTAAGTTAATTTTGAATAAATTTGAATCACTCTGTTAATGATATTCTTAGGTAGCTGGGGTTTAACTAAAATTAATTTATTAGAATAAACTGGCATTAACTTAAAAAAAAATTAGCTGTTAACTGAACTAGTAGCTTGTTAAACAGTATTTTATATTTATCAAAACATACTGCTTTTTAGATAATGCAGCAGAATCCCTGACAGCACTATGAGGATTTAATTAAGGTTTCAGAATAAATTAGATAACCAAAGCTTACTATTACTAATTCAACAAACTAAATGCATAGTAAAAAGTCACCAGGTAAACAAATTGGTCAATTAAATTAGCCATGTTTGATACATTTAGCATGCTCAATTAAGGATTCAGAGCTACTAACATACTTAAGTGTTAAATTAAGTTTATTATGGAAAAATATTTTTAAAACATTATTATTATTATTTCTGAAATATAAAATTTTATTTTACAGTGCTCCTGTACAGTAACCATACCTGTGCAGCGATCAAAAACAATTCTTCAGTGATATGATGAATACCAGTGGCTATTACACCAAGAGCCACACCTGGGAATATATAAGCATTGTTACCTTGGCCAGGGTAAAACGTACGACCATTCAATGTAACAGGAGGGAATGGTGAACCACTTGCAAACACACAACGTCCCTGAAACACAAGATTAAAACAGAATTAGTTAGATTATATAC
The DNA here is from genome assembly GCA_010016005.3 of Zanna intricata. Taxonomy (NCBI): domain Eukaryota; kingdom Metazoa; phylum Arthropoda; class Insecta; order Hemiptera; family Fulgoridae; genus Zanna; species Zanna intricata. Next base: position 9,584 of record JAAAKQ030328935.1, read on the forward strand.
TTTATTAAAATTTAAAATTTTGAACAGTGAAGATATGTGATTTGAAGCCCCAATTAGTTTCAAAAGAAGAAATTCCAAATTTCTATTTAGTTTTCAATAACTCAGGATTTCATTTATAATTATTTGCTTCATATGCCAAATGGAGCATTGAAGACTCCTCTTCATTTATTTGATAACTGTACAATGAATTATAGAGGTCATTCATCAATTTAATATAAATATATTAACAAAGATAAACAATTTTTAATACTACAGTAAGGATAATGCTTGCTGTACAACAATTTAAATGTTACGTCATGAACAGAATAATTTACTTCCACTATAGAAACCTTATTTTTTAAATAATCATTCCAAAAAAAAATAAAGTGAAAAAGAGCATACTTATGGTATTTACTACAGCTGTTAGTTAAGAATCTCTGTGCAATTTGTCTGATTCTTATTTTCTGTCTGTATACTCTCAATATGTCTGTGGATTTTGTCTTCATCAGCAAAGGAGACAAGTGTGTTTAGTATGCACTTACAATTTCTAATAGCTTATATATACTGTTCATAAATGTGATATATATAATTAAGGACTAGATCTTAAAATTTATGTAAAAGTTAATTCATTTCTCAAAAAGTATTCTATAAAAATTATTTTTTTATTTTTTTGCCCTAAATATTTTTGAAAAAATTATTTTTAATGAATAACATTTAGTATTTTTGGCATTTTAAATATGTTGGTTTTTTTTTATACACAAATATGAATAATTTAGATTAAATGTCATTTTCCCCTTAAGTTGATCAACAAAATCAAATTTTAATTGATCATTAAATGATATTTTTATTTTATATTTTCTCAAGAGTAGGACATTAAAATTTATGGCTACAGAAAATCTTCTATACTTGTACAAGTTTAGTTTACCTAATCTGATTATTGTATTTAAATTTTTATAATTATTCTGAAGAGTTCAAAAAAATGTGTATTTGTCATTTCCATGCAGCATTTTTAGATAATTTTGCTCACAGCATTAAACATTTTATTACAAATAAAAGAATTAGTTACAATTATGTTTTTTTTATATTATTTGTTTTAAAAGCAATATATAATTAATTTTTTTTTTATGATTTGAAAGACGTTATTTAGCTCAACATTATCACCTGTATAGTTGAGAGCTCTTTATTTAATTCATACGACAATAAATAACCTTTTTCATGGTAAAAAGATGTTAGGTTCATTATTAGTTGTTTTTCATATACAGCCAATCTTAATTTATTTTTATCCTTTTTTTTTATGTTAATACCTAAAAAGTGAAACGTATTCTTCATTTCTATTTCTACAGAGCGTACAATATTTTTATGAAGATTATTTTCATTTTATTTTAAGTGGTATATTGCACTCTAAATTAATTTGTTTTATTATACAGAATGCAGTAAAATAATGTCCCAAATTTTCAATGTCAATTGAAAAATCATAGTAAATGCTACATAATATATTGAAAAAAAAAATGTACAAAATGCAGTTTTTTCACATGATTTTAAAAATCACCAGTTGTTAAATGCCATCTTTCCAATACACAATATGTAATTAAGTTCTGAAGTCTGTATCACTGAACTAGTCAGTTCCAGAAATTTAAATTTCTGGTGCATGCAAAGAAATTAAAATTTATTTGCGTGTACAACTTTCAAGTCATTAATATTTCTTGGTCAATGTTTAAGATTTCAGTTTCGGGTAGCCTCAGAGAAAACGTTTGCATGGATAAAGATCTGGTGAATACACAAGCCATCTAATATCTTGGTATAATGAGATTAAATGTCCTGAAAACATTTCTCTTAAAACAACTGATCTCGCAGTATGAGCCATGTCCCTATTTTGTTTAGTTGAAATCACACATTTGAATTTTCAAGTTCCCTGAATTTTAATCTCAGAAAGTTGCAAAGTATACCAAATCAATATTCAATTGGCAGTTATTATAATCGTTACAGCTCTTATCATTGCATCGTACTATCTACGATGCAATGATGTGAACGATACAATGGCACATCAAACAACACAATGATTTGGAGGGACGTTTTGTGAAGCAGTCGAGCATTTTTTCTGCTCAGTATTGAAGATAGTGAGATCACAATATTGATTCCCTCACAACTTTAACATTATCTGGTGTCTGAGAACTTCTGGGCCTTCAGATATTTCTCTTTTTAAGGCTGAACCTGTGGCTCTGAAATTAATAAAAACTATAATAACAAAATTAATAACGAAAAATTAAAATCAAAAACCATGTTAATCTGTGAGCATTTATAATGCATTCCATGGTATGTTAAGTTCTTTAGATTTTGCTATTTAAGGATGAACCCTTACACAATTAATGAAGACATAAATTCTCATTTATGTAAATAATATTTATCATTAAAAGAAAAATAATTTTAATTTCTGCAGATTTTAATGTTATTTCATTATTAATAAATGATTTTTTTTATATTATTTTTGTTGATTAAGTACTTTTTGTAATATACTTATAATAACTTGTAATGAAGTTTTAAAATTTCAGAGAATATAAGAGCAGATATATCTTTATTTTTATAAATCTTTATTTTGTTATATAAATTCTTTAGCTTTTTTAAATGTTAATAATTTTTTAATTAAAGGAATACATTTTTTTAACCTTTTATGTATCTAATTGTGCTTACATCCTTTTTTATTTTGAAACAATGGTTTAATTCAACAAACCTTTATTTACATCAATTTTATTTAGGGTGATATTTTTTACACTGTCAATACTTGACTTTTATTTTTAGTTTTTTAATTGGATAATTACATTTTAAATGTTTTAATTTCAACACTCATACAGAGCAATGTTATTTTGTATATTTTTTATAAAAAAAAAAATGAATTAAGTTTGTTAGTAAAGAAAACAGAATTACATTTGACTTATAATTATTAATAACTTATGTAACTTCACTGTTTGAAAACAATATTTCATTAATGATTTAAATAACCTAATTCAAGTGAAATATTCATGGAATAATCACAACCGGCTCTGCTAAGGTAATGAAATAACTACAATAATTGTTTTTCTGAGACAAACAAATACTATGTTAGTATAGTAATATCTCGTTTATATGGCTGTGTTATTTCAAATTCACTTATTCTCTATTTGCACATGTACGAATCAGAGAAGAATCAAATGTGTTTGTAAATTAGTTTAAAATAAGTATACAGAATTTACATGCTTAGTATTACCACTACATACTTCAGTATTAGTGTATGCTTGTTCAGCTGTACACTCAGCTTTTGATGTCGGATTACTAAGAGCAAATATTATCGGTCTATCGTTAATTTTAGCCATTTCTTGTAAGATTTCTGGCTTGAAAGCTCCACCTGCAGCTGAAGCACCTGTAAAGAATTTTAACAATAAATTAATAATGCAAAATATAATAATCATTATATAAATAAAATCAATCGATTTAACGGTACATAAATGTACTTTATGCGATCGCTTTTTGTAGTGTAGTGAAAGGTATTAAATTTTGCATGGTAGGTGGAGCTGGGAATTTATGCTGCACATGTGCAGGTGGTTGGTGGTGGAACAAGCCAGTCATATTAGCCAGTGCAGCAGAAGACAGTCATGTAGCAACAGTGGCTGACGTTCGCTTATCGTTTGTTGAACGCAAGGCTGTAATGAATGGTACTGGAAGTACAGAAACATTCACGAGGTACAATAGCAATGGCAGAGTTTGAAACACTGCCACCAACTCGTCGAACAACTTCTGAATTCACAATATATTTGAAGCTGACAGAACTGTTAAAGATGTGCACAAGGAAAGATCATTGCAGAAATCAGTGAACCAGGGAGTGCGCAAACGTGCAGAAAGCTGGTCAAGTAAGACACATTCTAAAGAGTGCAAAGTGGAAATTGTATATTCCAAGAAGACTGCTACACATAACGAATGAGGATAACCCAGATCGAAGAATGGAGTACTGTGAATAGTTTCAGCACATGATTGTTGAGAATGAGGAATTTGCAGGAAAGTTTGTATGGACTGATGAGGCATTATTCAAACTTAATGGTACTGTGAAATGTCACAATAATGTCTACTGAGCTCCTGAAAATCCTCATGCTTATGTGGACAGGGCAGTGAATCTATCAGGGGTTACTGTGTGATGTGGTCTATCAGTGCATGGTTTGATTGGTCCCTTCTTCTGTTAGGTTACCATAAGTGGTGAGATGTATCTTGATATGCTTCAGACAAGGATTTTGTCTGCCATCCAAAACCTTTACGATGATGAACATTTTTTATGTGCAACAAGTTAGAGCCCCACATCACTATCATCTAGATGTCAGGTTGTACCATGATAAAACTCTACCTGGATGGTGGACTCTACCCTTAGAGGTGCTGTTGAGTACCCACCTCGGTCTCCTGATTTGACACCTCTGACTTCTATCGCTAGGGGATCATCAAGAATGGCATGTACTGACAAAAACCAGTAACAATTGACAAGCTAATGAAAAAATAGTAGTCATGTGCTGCCATTATGTCAAATACACTAACAACTGTAGTTCGGTGTGCAGTACAGCACCATGGGCATTGTATAGAAGTTGCTGGTGGTCATTTCAAAAATATACCCTACACCTCTCTCAATGCCAAAAATTGTCACATCATCAAATTTCATGAGTTATGGTCTTAGTTTAATTTTTTAGACCCCTCTGTATAATAGTATAAATTATTCTGAACAATTATGGTAATAACATATGATTTGAAGGTAGAAACACGTACTTCTGAATGTTCTTGTCCAATTTTTTTGTAAAATATATCATATTAATAACATTATTTAAAAGGTGCCTCTATTGAAGGTAAACATGTTCTAATGAAACAAAATCAAACAGATCAACCAGCTAAGACTAAAAAAAAAAAAAATACTTTTTTAGTTTAAGATTTCCATTTTAAATATTCACTACTAAACACTTTTTTAAATTCTGGAACACATGACATGAAATTTTTTGTTTCATATGCAAAGCGCTTTTATTAATATTAATTACTTTTTTTTATTGTTTACTAACAGTTTTAAAGTAATAATATCAATTTCCAATCTTTACAACTTAAAATTGAAACTGTTATTATAAATGCAAACTGTTATTTAAAGTTCTATTGTCTTTTCCAATCTTCAATTACAAATTGAAACAATTATTTTTAAGTATTAATTTGTTAATTCAAAGTTGAAATGCCTTATAACAAATGTATTTATGTGACAATTTAGCAAAGTTATTTAACACTAAACATAAAACTGTATGTTTTTCAACCTCAATCTTTTGTCTTTTACAACAAATTTTTAGAAAATGATTAAAAACATAATTCTAGCTCTATTCTTTTTTCAATTTAATATTCTTTTTTTAAATTTTTCAAGTTAATTTCATATGAAACCACTAAATTTACTGCTGGGTTCCAACAATTATAATCAGGCTTACTTTTACTTAAGGTGGCAAAATCAGAAATCTGTCGCTTGGAAAGTGTTTCTATGTTTATCTGAACTTTCTTCTTCGTTTTCACCAACAGAACATGTCCTGAAAGTTTGTACAATCTTTGTGATCATTCTGTACAGAAAAAAACAAACTATGTTGAAATACTCACCGATTAGGACACTAGGCTTAACTTCTTTCACAACTTCAAATAAATCCTTCATAACTGCATGATCTTTAGCATACAACATTTTGTGTCCTGCAAAATTCAAAATAGCTTCAATAATAATTGTTATAAAAAGTCTAACCTATGTCAGATGGTATCATATTTACATACATAAAAGAAAGATACATATGTAAGAAATCAAACACAGTGTGGATATTAACATCTAACTGCAAAACACAACAGGACTTAACAGAAATTAAACTAAAACGGAAATTAAAATCTAAAAGACACTTCTCAACATACATGGTAAAAGAAACATAAATGTTTTATAGAAAAACTTTAATGGCTGCAGATAGTACTCTTAAATAACAATAATGCATGATAGAAACTTAATGATATACTGATCCACACATTTCTATAACATAATTAAATTATTAATAAAAAATTTCACAACAGAGGAATGAACATGTTCCAGACTAGAAATATGTCAAGATAACTGGTTTAAGAAAAGACTAAAAATCTGTATATAATAAGGCAATAGAGTAGCAGAAAATAAAAGGACAAGCAAAATAAAATTTACCTGTAGTATTCCCAATATACAGTTCCTCTTGGAAACAATATCGTTTGTATGCTTGTCCTATCAGAAGCATATCGTTGAAATTCAGTTTCATATCTATAATGATTCTATTTATCTAATGATAACATAATAGCACAAAGTCATAAAAAGCTACAGCTCAACATTTTTAATCCTAAAGAACACATTTTTGTTTGTTTCCAGGAAAGAAAAATCAAAATCTACACTATTGAACCATGCAATAAATTACACATCTGCTTGTGAAATCTTGTAACTTTAATTATTACTAATTATTAATAATGGTGATAGAGCTCTTCAACTAGAACAAGAGGCTTGTTATCAGCAGTGCGGTGAATAATGTTGATTATTTTTTCGCCAATATTGTTTTAGTGAGGAAAACAATATATATATATATATATATATAAATACAAAAACACTATTATCACAATACTTTTAAAATCAAACGAGTTTGTTAAATAGCAACTGCGGGATATCAGTTACGGAAGTAATCTCAATAAATCCCGTCCAAGAAATGTGTGAATTAATTAATCTTGGGTTTTTACTTAAGGAAAATAAAATGTTTACAATAATTTCATTTTTTTTTAATTATTATAATATATATCATAATAAACAGTTTGGCCATCAATCTCAGGGTATGGTCACGGAATTGCACTATATAAAGTGAAGGGGCTCCCTAAACTTCCAGTTTTTTTAAGACCATATTATGCAATTTTTCCTGGAACCCTAAAAAGAACACATCATAAGATTTTTCTAATAAAGTACATCAAAGTTTAAACAAAGACCAGTAAATTTAAGTCCCCTTTCAACAAATTTGTTGAAAATTAAACATGTTGCTTATATGTAAAGTGGATGCAAGATCAGTTAGAGAAGCCAACAAATATAATTTTTCATACAACATTAAATCTATAGATGTTCATTAGGGGTTTAACAAGTCAGTAGCTTCACACAGCAACATTACGATCAACATGATAATTAAATAAGGGTGTAAATGGTTTTAAAACTATTTAATATTTCTTAACTTTTGATATTTGTCTTTTAACTTTTGGTGACAGTAATGAATCACAAATAAAATGAAAAATTAGTTTCAACACTTTTTTCCTACAAGGTTTAATGTGAACATTTTTCATCAAACAGCACATCCAACAGATAGGAGGAGTTTGTTCCATCATTTAACCAACATGTCTGAAGTAATGGAAATGACAGCTACTTCAAACCAGTGCCTCAAATCTGGTAGATCAGTAAGTAGTGGAGGCACATATAAAAAAACTCTTCATCAAACCCTGAAAGAAAAAATCATGTAGAGATCAGATGTGGAGGTGAGCACGGAAGCCATTGCAAATAAGCTCCGTCATCAGGTCCTTGCTGACTGATTTAGCAATCAAGGGAAAATGTCATTCAATCAATTCTGCTCAAAGTTATGTCAGTGAGGAGACGGACGACCTTGCTGCCAAATAAATTTTCTGTCATCTTATAGTTGAGGAAAGAGCCATTTACTCAGCTATTCAAATAAGCAACTCCTGTGATGCTTGCTTCAGCGGAAAAATAAGGCCTGTAGACTTACTGTCTGGATACTACACAGAAAACATTTAATTTTGAGGAGTCCCTTTTGCACTGTAAAAGTTCACAGGGGATTTTCTAATTTCCAGATGAAGATATTATTTTTTTTAATTTTTCCACAAAGATGAAATGATGACTCATCACTAAACACAATATGATCAATTAAGTCCCTCATCTTTATGCTGCAACATTTCAATCATAAAGCCGGAACAGATAGTAAAGTTGGTAGATTTCAAAGCCAGTAACTGCTGTAAACTGTACAGACTCATAAGCATTTTGTTAAAAAATTCCACAATGCTAGTTGGCAGCTGGCCTTCCTAACAAATTTTGTTGGACTATGCTGGAAAGAAATATGTTCAATATTTTCCTAGGACATCCTTGGTTGTTCCATACTCTTCCTTTTATACACAAACATCCAGTCATTTTAAACTGACTATGCCATGGATAAATGTTACTATTACTCGAAGGATCACAATTACAGTTTCTTTGGAATGCATGTTGAACTACAACTACAAATTTACATTTAACAAACTGCAAAATTTAATGGCTCTCTGTTTTAACAGCTGCTGTATTTGCTAATGGAAAAACAAAGTGGAAAAAAATTGGGAATCACTCTAAAGCTATCCACGGAACAAAAACTGTAAATTTCATTCTTTCATTATAGTCTTAAATCATCACTGTACATTTCATTCAAGATATATTAAAACAAATTAAAACCCCAATATTCTTTTCTGTATGAGAATTTTATATATTACACAGCACGTAAAGATGGTGGATTTTTTCAAAGATTTATTTACAATGAAAATTCTGTGACTGCTAACTAATCCATATAGTAAACTCAAAAGAGAAGGTTTATTTATTTTAAGAATAAAAAATAAATAAATAAATAGAGTTGGTGGAGAAAAACAATATTGTCTATGTAAAAAAAAAATAAGAATAGAAAAATAAGTTGTACAAAATAATTGAATAATAAACGGAAACTAATTGTTAAAATTAGAAAACAACTTCAAGCATATCTATTTCAATTAAAAAAGTTTAGTAGCAAAACTATTTTGCACAAAATGACTGAAGATTACTTTTAAAAATGTCTTGGTTTATCAACTGACCTTCTAGTCGTCCTTCAGGACGTCCTTTAGCTAATAAACCATCAATATCCATCATCCATATCCTCTCTCTTGCTTCTTGGACTGATGTGCCTTCTGTTTGCATAGCTCGAACACATAAGTTGGCAATACCAATTGCAGCCTAGATTTACAACAAGATAATGTCTACAATCTTAACCAGATATCTGATATGTGAAACTTTATATAAATATAAAGTGAAA